>PVLD010010910.1:0-68135 GCA_004027595.1 Dinomys branickii | reverse complement strand
ATTTGTTCTGTTTAGGGAGTTATTTCTATAGCTGTTCTTGGGATTGTGGTCTCTTTTTTCTCTGTCTAGAATATCTTTTAGTGCTTTTTCCAATGCTGGTTTGGCACTCATGAAGTTCTTCAGTTGTTGTTTGTCGTGGAAATATTTTATTTCTCCATTGAATTTGAGGGATAATTTTGCAGGATACATCAGTCTGGGTTGGAAGTTGTTTTGTCTCAGAATCTGTAGTATCTCTCTCCAAGCTCTTCTTGATTTCATGGTTTCCGTTGAGAAATCTGCTGTGATTCTGATGGGCTTTCCTTTATAGGTGATCTGTTTCATTTCTCTAGCAGCTTTTAATATTGTGTTCTTTTGCTGGATATCTGGGATCTTGACTATTATGTGCCTGTGTGTGTTTTTCTTTGGGTTATGGATCATTGGGGTTCTATATGCCTCACTTAACTGAACTTCAGTATCTTTTACCTTGTTTGGGAAATTTTCTGCTATTATTTCATCAAATATTCCTTTTTTATCGTTTGTGAAATCTCCTGCTGTTTCACACACTCCTATAATTCGAATATTGTTACGTTTTGCCTCATCTTGCAGCTGTTGGATTGACTTTTCTTGCGTCTTTGATGATATCATGAGATTCTTCCTTTCACGCTCATAAGCTGCTGTGCTGTCTTCAAGTTCTGAAGTTCTATCTTCGGTTTCATTTAAACGGTTTTTCATGCTTTCAGCATTAGCTTTCAAATCCTGGCATTCTCTTTGGACCTGTTTCATTATTGGTAATTCATTCCTGAATTGCTCTTGTAACGTTTCCATTTGTTTCCTATTTTCTTCTAGTCTTTTGTCTATTTCTTGTCTATGTGAATGGTACATTTCTTCCATCATTGTTTTCATCTCGTTTTTTGTCTGATACATCATTGCGGGTATGTGGGTTATTTCTGCTTTAAGCTCTTTCATGGCCTGTTGGAGTTGTTTCATTTCGGATGCAATCGTTTCATAACTTAAAGTTATGAGGCTTCCTCGTTCCCCTGTATCTTCACATTCAAAACTTGTTCTGGGTGGAGTTGAGTTTTGAGACTGCATTTTGTTCCTCTGTTTTCCCATTTTTGGGTATCAGATTCAAAATATGGAGCTGTAAATTCCCCAGGCAATTCAGCATGCAAAAGTCTGCTGCAGAGGCTGCTCCAATGATTCCTTCTCTTTGGGAGAATGTCCCTGAAGCTGTCTGCTGAGATTTCTGCTTCTACTCCCTACCCCAAGACCTGGCCAGGGCGAATAAACAGCTCGCCACCCCAGGAGTCTTGCAGACAGGCCACTCAGGTGTTCCTCCCTGGGTGAAGCTCCTTCTTCCCTCACAAATCCCGTTGGGGCGCCTAGCTAGCTCTTCCCACCTGGGAGATCCCGCAGTCCTTAAAGCTGCTTTGATGTCACTTGCTGGTCAGAGCTTCTTCCCGATTCAGGAAAAACCGGTTAGAGCGCCCACTTAACTCACCCTGTGATCGTGCAGACAGGAATGCCGTTCAGATGTATCTCCCTGGATGGAGCTTTTTCCCCAACTCAGAAATCCTGCCAATCGCTGTTGCTGCAGTTCGCGCAGCGCCGGCTGCAGGGGCGGGGCTCTGAGCGGGATCCAGGACCGCTGCCCAGTTTGGCGCAGTCTGTGCCAGTAACGCGTTCTCTGAGTTTCCTCTGCTCCGCTGCCTCCAACAAATCCTGGTTACAGCCGCCTCTGAGCCGGTCGGGTTCAGGAGATGAAGCCGTTCTTCCCTCCGCACTCGCTCTCTTGGCTGTATGCGATTTGAACCGAGCTGTGGCCCAAGTGCAGCACCGATCCCTCTGGCGCCCAGCTCTCAGGATCCGCCCACTTCTCACCTCCTGGCTTGTCCAGCCGGCCCTTTAATGCTCAGGCCGCGGAGAACCGCCCAATCAGTTGGAATTTTGCATCCATGCACCCAGCAGCCGCGCGCAAAGAATCGGTCTCTGGGAGAGATTCCCTCTGCTGCTCACCTGGTGGCCATCTTCCCGGAAGTGCCGTGAGTGTTGATTAAAATCTGAGAATTTATAAAACAGTCTGGGGCTGTATCTTGAGTTTGAATGGTGGGTCTGAAGGCATAGACTGCCTTTAAGTCTAGACACTGAAGAATTGCTAAAGTAGCCAGCTACTATTTGGTAGAAAGAAGTGACTGCCAGACTAAGGGAACTGGAGTTAGTTTCCCAGCTGAATCACATACTCTATCTCAGAGGTAAAAGCCAGCTCCCCAAATTTGGTTAATCTTTCTTGCATACACTCAGCTCCACCAACTCCAAACTATTAACAGCTTCAGGTGATGAAGAGGTTTTTGTTTCACAAAACAAGCAAAAGCCCACCTGAAGCCATCCTACATTAAAACTGGTCTATTATTGAATAAAACTTTAAGAAAATGCCCCAGAGATAGTAAAAGGGGTAGAAGCCAAAAGAAGCTGTAAGGTACTAGGGGAAAGAATTGAAGGAATCCCTGATAGGAAGTAAAGGCAGAGGATCAGATATTAAATAAGTAACTAGGTCAGTAAACACACATGATGGTGGTCAGAGATGAAATGCTTCTGCTTGGTCCCCACCCTTCTTGTTTCATGAGATTCTGCTAGGGATGGCAAGAGAATGGGCAAGAGTGGTTGGGATCATTCCTAGCAGATGCATGGTCATTGATCTTACCATTTTGGTCAAAAATTTCTTGACAGAAGTTCATTTTCAGTTCTGATTTTTAGAAGAATAAATTATATTTCACTTGAGACACAGAATGCCTGCTGCATTTCCCCCCTGTTAGTATTTAGAATTTAGGGTAGTTTATCTTGATCTACCTGTCTGTCTTCAGGGTGTCGATTCAGAAGGTCTTTGTAAGAGCTAAGATAGGGAAAACGCCCTTTGTAAAATGGGGTAGTCAAGAGTAATTCCACATGCAACATCAGATTCTGGATTAAATTTTTAAAGGTTGATTCCTAACCACGGGTCAAAATCTGGAGAAGCTCACCCAGTTGGGATCATCACATCCCTCGAACATTTCCCATTTCTTTGAGGGGGGATGGAGAAAGGTAGGGTAGGCCCAGAAATAGCAGAACATACGGTAGTTTTGGAAAACAGATGCAGTGGGTTCCTCCCGAATGCTGCAACTTTCTCCCTGCCCTCTTCACCAACCCAGGGAGTTAGGACTTTCAGGGAGCAATGGGTGGCAGCAGCTGAAAGCCCAGGAGGGCGGGGAGCAGCAGCAGAACGAGGAGGCTGAGCAGCCCCAACTTCCTGCCCTCCACCCTACAGAGAAATCCATGTTCCAGGAATTTTTCAGTTTTCTGGAATCTGAAATATTTCCTCATAATCCCCAGGGAGTCCAAATTGTTATTACTGTATTAACATTATTTACATTCATGGTTTTTTTTTGTTACCTCCTAGAAGCTCAAGGTGATTTGGTAACTTTAAATTAGCCAAAACTAATAATCCAAAAGGCCAACATGAAGATGTGGTACCTCTCGTGTTCCTAGATCCTGAGGAAATATGTCCACATAGGCCATTAAATGTTCTTTACCCTTGAAGCTGGGAGGGACTCTGGGAAATTGCAAAGATCTTTCATTCTTTTATGGGTCTGGTTCTAATAGTATCTGTAACTCCCACTGTGAAGTTCTTATCAGCATTAGACTTTGCATAGAAAAACTACCTTTACTATCAGAGTCCTGGTGATTCTCTACTTAATTATAGGACCAGGTAGTATTTCTGCCTCCTTTTATTGGGAGGTAGCACAGATGCTTGAAATGGTAATGTTAAAATGAGAGCTGGTAGTAGTTAATGTGGCAAAAATGGACTTTATTCAGGAACTATTACAGTAGGGGGAAAGAGAATTCAGCATCCAACTGGGCTCAGCAACAAAGACAGGGACAAGTGGGAATTCATAACCATGGAGCAGGTTAGGGGAGCGGGTGACAGTGGGTTGGACAACTCCTAACAGGAAACATCAGTGGCAGGGGAAATCTGGGTAAGTTGTATCAACGGGATTGTTGCTAAAGGCAAGTCAGGGAACGCAGATATTTCAGGGTGGGCTGGGTGACTGAGAGGGATGGAGAGTTTGATAAGCTACCTAGGAAAATAGATATGAAGAGCAGAGGATTCTGTCTAACCTGACTCAGGATGATTCTTGCTGGAGCTGGGAGAGGGAGACACAATAAGGCTGGACGTGAAAGCCCATATTCCAGGCCCAGTTAAGAAGAGAGCTCAGAGGAGCTGAGGTTTGGCTAAGGGTAGAGTCTTCTTTTAGTAAGAAGGATGTAGACAGGACCCACGGAATCTGTGTGTCAGTCCCTTCCAAATGGAGAAGGTGACTCCTCGGCACATGACAATAGCTCTCCCAGTGTTGTCGTGGTTACTCCCCAACACTTAAAGCGTTCCTAAGGTGCCCCGCCTTCCCTGTTTCCCACCGCAGTCCATAGCTGGCTTCTTCCCAAAACTTTTCCCCAACTATCAAAAACCTCTTATTTTGCCCACCTGGTACACTTAGTCTTATTTCACCTACGTGGTATAATTACTCCAAAGGGAGGAACATTTGTCAAGGGAAGCAGTGACAAACTCGATTCAGCCTTGGGAATAAACCTTGTTTTCCAGCCTGGATTTCCTAAACTTTTAACCCCAATCTTGTCCTGTGAATATTTCGCAAATTGTTTGGAACTGGTGGAAAAAATAATGGGTATGATTAGTGGGAACTCCTCCAAATAAAAAAAAAAATGGCCACAGAACTACATACTTTTCAGGGGGATTTTTTGTTGTTTCGAGAGAGTCTCCCTGAATTGCCTAGGTCGGGCTTGAATTTATGAGTGCTGGTACACCTCACCAGGCACAGCTCACAGATCTTCATTGACCTTCTTTCCTTTAGGTCTCTTTCTTTCCTTGTGAAAATTGAGCCCATTGCTAGAAGAATTGTTTGACGGATTGTCGTATGAATCCAATAGGGCTCATGTGTTGACCTAGGAGAGCAAATATTCTTACCTCCTAGCACAGCGCCAAGAAAAATAGTGAGAGATAAGAGAGACAGAGAGAGACAGAGACAGAGATAGAGAGGCAGAGAGAGTATCTGCCATACTAACAAATCCTACTTTCATATGCTAAGAATGCTCAATGTAGAGTAAAACTTATTTTGAAAATTAAACTGCATTGCTTACTTTCAGTCTATTTTATTATACTACCTATCAAACCCTACAAGCAATGGAAATGTTTCACAGATGACCTAAACAACTTTAGGGGATTTTACATTCCTGGGGGGGGGGTGGAGTGGATTGTCAAAATAAAATCAGATAAAAGCCTAAGATCTTTGGTTTTAGGTTTTCCAAATGTTACACTGCCCATTATTCCAAGTATCTTTGAAGATTTCCGATTGGTGATTGCATTTTTAATTCTTCTCTTTCCTATTTGTGAGAGATGTGGAAATGAACACTATCACCAAGAGGAAGAAATTTCAAATGCGACAGAGGAATCATATAGAAGGTCCCATGGGTATAATTTAGCTTTAAACTTTGCCACCCAGATTAGCAAAGCATCTCTTATTCTGACATTTTTGCATTTGGAAACTTCAGGAAAAAAAGCTTTTCATTTGTAGAGTTGAGCATGTTAACAGGAAGCAGGAGTTCAGTCACTAGAAAAGTACTTTTTTTCTGACACAAATTTTGCCTTTGTGCCTTGATTGACAGCCATCCCACTGTCCATAAACAATCCGCCCATTGCTCCAAGTCGCCATTCAGTTCCTGCGTCCAACATTTAAACATTGAGTGGTTTTGCGCTCAGTAAAATTCCTTTTCATTCCGCCCTAGGTTGCCATGTCTCTTCAAACAGAGACAGAAAAGCCATGGTCTGTGTCAGACAGATTTTAATTTTCAGTCCTCATCCATTTGCGGGACTAGACACAGGCAAACAGACTCTACCCTAAAGCCTAGCAACCTGTAGTTTAAACAGCCAATGCATATGAGTCTCAGGATGGGGGCCTGGACCTGTTCACACATGAATAAAGAAGATTAAGATTTCCTTTCAAAGATGTGAAGCCTTTTTGACAGCCAGTGTCAACAGCACCGTCTGCCTCAATGTGAACCGGTCTCCCAGCACAGATTCCCACAGGGAGGTCCTGCCGATTAGCATGCGCCGCACTACCGTTCCATGTCGGTATTTAATTGAAGAATAAGGGTGTAAAGTTTTGTAAACTCTTACTCACAAAGAAAGGATAACTTACAGAAATTGTTGAAAGAAAATACCAGTGAACATGAACACCTACAGGGAGCATTTAAAAAGTGAGGAGCAGAGCAAGAAAATGAGAAACAGCAGTGATTTCTTTTATCTAATTGCAGGGAAGTTAACAAAAGCTTTGTAGTAAAAGAAAAGAAAAGAAAACAAAACAAAACATTAAAAACATGTTTTGAAATCTCCCCAGATCAGCTGTGCTCTGAGAGAAGGATTAAAAAGTATAACTTTTCCTTCTAAATAAGCTTATAAACTTGTATTAGAAAATAGGCATGTGTTCTGAAAACATTTGACAAATATTATTTGCTTTTACAATTCAGGAAGGACAATCTTCTAAATTTCCTACTTATAGGTATTAAGGAAATCTTAAATCCAACATAGGCACTCAGTAATATTAAATGAAATGGACTAGAGGTTTCTTAAATACTGAGCTTCGTATTATATTGCACATTCTTAGTAAGCATTAAAAAGAAAAAAAGAATTTTGTACCTACAAACGTCAGTTTCACTAATTCTTCCACTTCAAGGACAAGTTCATTTCTACTTTGAAATCAAATACTACTAATTCAAATGTACTGAATTATTTTGAATGGGTTAAAATAGCTGAGTTATACCTCTTTACAAGAACATAGCTGGTTTTGATTATGTGACAAATGTTTTTGCAACTTGATGTCAACTGTTTATTCTTTTTTTTCCAACTGTTTATTCTTCAAGGTTGAAGAAGACTGTAAGCCAGAATGTGCAGCTCTCCTAGCTCAGTGCTGTGTTTCATCACCGACAGCACATGGACTTTGAGCTGCTTCTCCAGTGGTAGTGAAATGTTGCCATTGAGCTACGCATCTCGTTCATTTATTAATTATTTATTTACTGAGCACTGATTCTGTGATGGAATTGGAGGTTGGAAATAGGAACAGAGGCTGTAATCTTGGAGTTACAGATGGGACAAAGCCAATCATGTGCACCTTTTCCTAATCCAGACTGTGTTCATTGCCATCATGTTGCTAACTTGAAATCTGCTAAAGTGGGAGTATTTGCACCACAGAAACCAACACTACATATCTGAGTTATTTTCTTTCAATCAGGTGCTAAACATTTCCTCGCATCTCACTGGATAGAGGGGGGCAGGGAGATGATCAGATTTCTGCTTTCCTAGGTATAGCATCCAGGGTTTGCTTAGTTAACTTTGCAAACCATATATCCAGAGATAATAGTACATTTGTGTAACAGAACAGGAAGAAAATGCAAATAAATTGAGTCTATAAAGTTTTGTTCTCTGGGGTTTTTGTAGAACTGGCACAAGAGTATAAGAAAGTAAGCCGAGATGTGCAAACCTATATAGGTGAATACCATATTTCTTCATCAGTGCCATATGCATTTGAATTGCTTCCCTAGTGGTTAGAAAAGCTCTAGACTGATCCATCCATTTCCCCATAGGCCAACACTGGAGCTGGATAAGATGGCAGGAACTGTAAACAAATCCAGATGGAAAATCCACAAGGCCAAGGTGAGCTAGCGAATTCCCAGTGTAGAACACCATCACATGGAGAAAAAGCACTTAGTCTAAACCATCAGGAAATGTGGCTTTGAAAATGTAAGGTCTAGATGTACATTATTAGGACAATATGCTCTGATCATTGTGCTCTGTAATCATATCTAACACATACACTGGTTGCCAGTTAAATACTTATTATCATTTTCCTGACGGAAAGAGGTGATCGTGCAGAGTGGCTCTCAAACTGAACTTGTGTTGGAATCACCTGGAAGTCTTGTTAAGACAAATGGCAGAGTCTCTGCCTCAGACACTTGGCTTTGTAGGTTTAGTATGGGAACAGGGGAACTGTTGTTTCTAACAAGCTATGAGGGGATGACAAAACCTCAAGACAAGGTGCATACATTGAGAATCACTGCTCTAGGATTAAATCAAACATCTCAACTTTACCTAGTTCAGAAGAACAACGAACCACATCTGTGGAGCATGACTGCCCTTGATCATACCGAGGACTTATCCGTGACTGCAAGATGCTCCCCAGAAGTTTCAGAAATAGTTACTGGTTGCAGATGAGCATGTTCCTTCTTCATCACTGTATGGTCTTCATAGAGAGATGCTATTTGGGGGGACATCTCTGGAATCTTTTGAACTTGCCATACTCAGATAATTACCTAGAACAAGCGAAGCACTAGTGTACTATAAAAATATACCTACACATGCGCACGCACACACACACACACACACACACACACACACACACACACACAATACTCCTGAAGAAGCAGTGACCACAACTTATATTCTTATACATACGTATCACTGGTAATTGTCTGAGGATGGGGACCATATGTGAAGTCAGCCTCTGAGTACTACATTTTAATGCCGGTTAGGCCAATGCCAATGCTAACAATCAACTCTAGCTAGTCATTGCAACACAGACCATTTCAAAAAATATTGATAACTAGGAAAATGATTAGGACTCACACCATGACCGGAAAATTACAATTTACCACGCTGATATGAAAGAACAAAGAGGCCAGCTTCACCCATGTGATCTTTACATCCTTCCCTCACTCATTGTTTCAGCCTATTCGTCTCAGTGGTCATAGCGTGGGTCTCAAACAAGTGTGAGTTTACTGGTAAAGGGAGACCATGGCAACTAATGCTGATTAACTGTCCATCATTATGTCCCAAATAGAAAAAAATCGGTCTCTTACTTCACCAGTAAAGCTGATTCTTTTGGACCTTCAAGATGTATTAATCTTTAGGAGTCATTGCTACTTTCACATTAAAGGCCCCCTGAGAGGCCATAGCTAAAAGTGAGACACAGTGTAAAGGTGCGCAGAGCCTGCCTCATAGACCTAGGCCTTTCTGAACCAAATCAGTCTGTGCCTTTGTTGATCTGTGACCACAAATCACCCATTAATTTCGTTCCAAAAACAAACACACTTTTACCTAAATCGGTGCAATGAGACACAAAAGTTCACATGTGATATCTAAAAAAACTCCTTGCTGATATTAAAAACAAATCTCTGATACCTCTCAGATGTTATGAAAAATTCAGTGAGTAAACTGGTGGAAAATTGGGGAAGGAACTCTGTTAACTAGAAATAAACAGAGACAGAAAAGGATAACTGGGATTACGCGAATCAATGAGAGCATCACAGGACTTCCTCTTCAGTGAGACTGCGCAGTGCTGGTGCAGCGAGACTGCGCACTGCTGGTGCAGAGCCTTTCAAATATCTGGGTAACAGATGCCGCCTGAGGTGGAGTCAGAACCGGTGTGCCGTCCCACTCCTGTTTTACTGCCTTCACTATCCACATAAAGTACATGATAAAATATTTTACAGCTTCGGTTTTACTGGGGTTCATTTTAATTTAGGTTAACTTGAGAAAATTAAAACAAGCAGCTATTTATGTTATGAACACATCGTATAGAATTTCATGAATGAAATTTTAATTGAGAACACATTTTTCATCCAATTCATATGATTTCACATGTTTCACAAATAGAAGTCGGCTTATATTCTAATTCGCTGAAGTAGATATGTCTAGACACTGGAAGATTATAGGAAAACACGTAAAGATAAGTGAAACAGATAGACAAACATTCTGAAATGGATTCAAGTCTCTCAGACTTCAGCTATTTATAGGAGCTCATTTGCAGAGTGAAATCTGGGAGCAGTCAGGGACTTGTCATTTTAAAGCATAATTTCTACTCAAAATAAAGCATTAAAGAGCATTTTTAATTCATTTCAATGATTTGTGCAAGTGACTCCAAACCAACTTAGCATATGTTTCCTCTCCACAATTCACACAACCTTATAAAACATTATTCCTTCAATGTGGTTCTTGAATGACCTCTTCTTTTTGATTCTGGGAGAAGTCATAACAATTGGAAAGAGTTTTGTTCCCACTCAAAATCGTGTCTCATATGACTAAACATCCCCCTTCTCACTCTTGATACTCTGTCTCCAGACAGCAACTTGGTTCTTTCTACACAAACTGTGAGGTTTAGTTGTCAACCTCAGGCTCCTTCCATTTCCTCAGGAGGGGGAAGGAAAGGGATGTTTTCAGGAGAGCTGAATGCTAAGCTTTCAGGAATTTTGCAAGCTGGTTTGTAAACACAGCCATCACAAAACTGAAGTTATAAAACCATATAGAGAGATAAAGAATATACTAAAAATAATGCTAATAAACACACCAACCTCATTGCCTTCTAGTAATTGTTTCTGCATCTTTCTATATGCATTGGGTTTTAAGACACTGTGGTGGATTGGCAACTGGTGGTCAACTTGTAACACCCAGCAGAACTGAACCAGCTTGGTGCTGGGCATGGGAGGCCCACCTGAGGATTGTTGACAGCAGCATAAAAGGCAGAACTGGAGAGGAACAAGTTTAGAAGCTGTTTGGAAGCTGATGGGAGCTGTTGGTTCTCTTGGAGGAGCTTGTCATACTGGCTTTCCTGATGGACTCAGATGTTCTCATTGTTGAAGGAGCTCGGGACCTGGTTGTCGCTGAAATGGCTATGGTTCACTTTGGGGGAGCTCTGGTCCTCACTTTGAGAATGACTTCCTGGCTCTGGAGTGGAACATGGTGTACTGCTCAGTCTCCTGGAGAAGCTTGTCATGCTGGCTTTCATAACAGGAACTGGGCTATTATCATCAGAGGTGCTCAGGACCTCACTGTCACTGAGGATAGCAATGGTACCTTTGGGGCAGCTCTGATTCTTATGCTGAGCGTAGCTTCCTGGCTCCAGCACAGACCCCTCAGCCTGCTAGCACAGATCCTTCATCCCGCTCGCACAGACGTCCTAGCTTCCACCACTGGCCTTGGGACCTTCCAGCGCAGATCCATGGGATCCAGCTGGATTCTTTGGTGTTTTGTATATGGACAGATTTCCTATACTCTCTTTGTATATAGTTCTTTGGGTGATAATTATAAAATAATCTTATAAAATACTTGTCCTATATTGTATTGTTCCTCTTGCAAAATCACAAACTAAAACAGGCACCATTCCAGGTTTTGAAGCTGGAGCAAAAATACTTTCCCTGGGTTCAGTGCTTATTGTTGACTTCATGTTTTACACAGCATTTATTCCTTTTCTTTGTGGTTTTTAGGAGTGCCATCATTTATCCTCCCTCACATAATATGCACTTAAGAATATCTTTCCTTGCTTTAAACATAAAAGGAACAGAAAACAAGCCAAGAATTCCATGGCAAGAATAAATATGTTGGGGCCCGGGGATATCGCTTAGCAGCACAAGTGCCTGCCTGGCAAGTGCAAGGTCCTGAGTTCAATTCCTGATAAAAAAAAAAAAGAATAAATATGCTTCTTATTCTTCTCTTCCAGATCCCAGGAGGAGAGTTTACATTTGAGTCCTGCAGAAGACACTGTAATAAGTCAAGTGAGAGCACTCAAGACACTTTGCCAACCCACCCTGCTTTCACCCAGGACTAATCTCAGTGACAGAGAGCTGGGAATCTAGATGCTTCAACTTTGAGAAATCCTTAACACTTGAGTGTCTCAGATTAACCTAATGCACATTTGCTTCACCCTCGGTCTGTGGAAGGCCGTCCTCATCTCCCTCAGTGCGCACACAGATACAGCCCAGCACGTCATATTTATCTTCCTTTGTAATAAATTTTTTACTGCAAACTTCAACTAGTGAGTGACAGTACCCTTTCCCAAAACTAAAACTCATCGCAAAAGTTCACTATATTGAAGAAATAAGTAATTCTCAGACACATTCAGATGCCATTCAATCATCATATCCAGTGGATAAAGTAAGCTAGAGTTTAACTCCTAGCTTGCATTTCTGCCTAATTGACATTCTCAAGTTAAAATATATTTAACAGATTGCTTCGGGTATTTGTTATCACTACCACACCAGCTGTCACACACACTTCCTAAGCCCCAAAGAGTTCCCTAAGAGAACATTGTACATTTGTCAGTATCCTGGAGTTTTGAAACCCCAAGAGCTATGGTCATTTGACCTGAAACTTCCTCTCTTCTCAGATTCCTGCCTCTAAACACAAAATAAACCTTTAAGTGAGTTGGCCCGTGTGTGAATTTTTAGGATTTTTTGGTTTCAGATCCACAAAGACTTCAAGTCACATTGATTTACCCACAGCCAGTAGCCTGAAATCTGAATTTTAGCAGTTCCTGGGCTCAGTAAATTTGATCTGCAAGTTTTGTAATTGGAAATTTGTATTCCACCCATTTCATTTTTTAGATCATAGCAGACATTTAAGGTTAATGCTTTATTTGGACGTTGGCCCTAAAATAGCTATCAGAACCTGCCTCTTATTAGAATCTGAAACTGCTTCTCTTTCATCCAACATTTGTGGAGGGCTAATTGGTCATGCTGTCACCAAGAAGTTAGGTCCTGGCCCCAAGAGGAAGCAGTGATGTTGCTTGGTTCTTTGGGTCTTCATGAAAGAATTCAGAGAAGACACAGAGGCAGTCATTCTAGTGTAGATACAGTTATTGCAAAGTGCAAGACTTTCAGAGCAGTAAGAAGATGGTGTGAAGATAGGCAGTTACCATTTTGCCAGGTCCTCGGAATTAAGGAACAAGCCGCACTTGTGACTGAATGGGTCTCTGGTATAATTTCCTCCCTCGAGGTCATTGTTCTTCCAAAAGGAAATGGTATTGCTTTCACCACCTTCAGAGGGAAGGGGCTCATTACTCCCTAGGTGGAATTTTTCACTTACTTATTTTGAGATCTTGAGATTTTTCTAAACACTCATTCACGGTCTGGACTTTCTTCAGATCTTTATCAACATGCGCAGAAGAGGTAACATTCTCTTGCACTGTAGGTTGAAGTGCACAGCTTGTCTGCATTTTATCTACAGCTAAGGTAAGAAAACAAAGGACAGAACTCCTTGTCGTTTTTGCTTTTCGGTTAGTCCTCAGCTGTCTCTCTCATCTCCAGTCTTATTAATGTCCAACTTCCTTCCCAACAATGCCATTAGGTAGAGTGATACATACTAGTCTACATTTGCCTGGTATTTCTCTTCAGGGTTTAGATTTGATTTTCATATAAATTTTGTTATCAATTATTAAATAGCAAACAGTAAAAATTAGACTTACTATTACTGGTTATTTTGAATTGACAAAAGACAGTATAGTATTTAACATTTGGGGTTTCTTCAATATCTTAGTCTTTTTGCCCTTGCGTAGAAGCAGTATTTGCATAAAAAAGAACGTTTTACAACTGAAATCATTTTTATTACTGTGTGAGGCAGAATGTCTTGAAATTTAGTAATGTGTAAGAAATGAAGCTCTAAATATATTTCTTAGATTTCAGCTGCTTACCTATAATATAAAACTGGTTGCAGTTAAAAGTGAAGCTCCAGTCATTGGGCAGTTTTTAAGTAGAGCTGAAATGTTCTCAACACACACACAAAGTAAGTGAAGTGATTAAAATTTTAAATAGGTTGATTCAATCACATATATATGTGTATATGAAACCTCCTGCTGCATACCATAGATATATACAGTTTTTTGTTAATTATACCTTAATCAAATTAAGAGTTTTAAATTAAATTTATAAAATTAAAAACTAAAATTCAAAGTTTTGTTTCCTATCACATTTGAATAACTTGTTCATTGCCTATTTTAGATAAGTGACCAACATTTCATTCATTGAACAAATACTAGGCCAATATGTGACAGATATTAGAAAAAAAGGAGCATCTGAAACTATAAAGCAAATTGGTAGTTTTCAAACCTTTTCAAATATTTCACACAGTGCTTTCTAATTTGTTGTTACTAGAAAATTGTGAAATGATATTCTGAAACTGTATGTGGGAAACTTGAAAAATAAATTAATTTCAGTGTTGACAATGTGGATAAATTGTTTTTCATGTGTCTTAGGAATGTAACATTTGAGATGGATTGAAAACTCATCTGCAAGTAGAATTTTAGAAGGAAGGAAAAGGCAGTGATGAAATTTGAAAGGAAGAACCCCAGGTCTATGAGCAATCTAGTGCAAACTACCCTGAGTCTGGAGCTTTTGACTCTCCAGCTGTGACCATGACTCATCAGGGCTGTCCCCAAGGGCCTCCAAGTCCCCACCGCTAAGTCCGGATGGAGTGGCTGCAGGAAACCACACATCCACAACAGCTTCTTAGAGCCTGTGTTCTTCATCCCACCTACCTGCCTTTTACACAGAGGCTATTAAACATAATAACTGGCCCAGTCTGTAAGAATTTTTTACAAGTCTTTATGCTTTTTTTTCTTAAACTAAAGCAAGAGATAAATCCAGGGCACCAAGAGGAGATGGCTATCTTAGAGTGTCATTAAAAATTCATGTCATAAGATGATAAAAATAAGTATCTTTAATAGTATTATATATTTTATAAATATCAGACGTTGCTATGGTAAGTACAAATGAATCATGCCTGTGGTACAGGATTGGGGCATGATATAATAACATGTGATAAACTAAAATTTTACCATTGAAGAATCTCTGATCCAAAAAGGATAAACATTCGGCACAACTACCAATAAGTACAGAATCTTTTGTAGACAAATTTCTAAACATTAAGAAGAGAAAACAGAAGTATTGTAGTAATTTTTTTAAATGACACATTTCTAAAGTTACTCGATATTTTCCATTAAACATAGACTATTTACTGGGGTGTTTATTGAGAAAACTTTTCAATATTTATGTCTTTAGAAACCCTACCATTGTAAGTATTAAATTCTAACTGTAAGGATATTACTGAGTTGTTAATATTTTATTAGTAACACAGATCCATTAACCTCGAAAATTGGGCCATAATTTGTAAAAAGGGCTTCGTTAGTACATTTACTCAGACATTCAGTGTTCTGTGATTCAGAGACCAGGTATTCTTATTTTTCTGGTAATTAAAATACCCAAAGTTGTTCTCTGTCAGCTGATGTAGAACTGTGGATGTTTTATACCTAATTTGACAGAAATATTATGAAGTTTGAGTTGGGATTTGTGGATGACTTTGTGTATTTTTTTATGGGAAAGAACCAATAATAATTTCATGGGCCTACCACTCTTTAATGTAACGTTTTGGAGGAATACTTGCTAAAATTAATTCAATAGAATTGAGATCTTAGATGACTATCAATGAATGGACATTATGGACAAAATATGATAGCAGGTTTAAAATACTAAGACAGTTTAATATAGGATCAAGTATTAGGAACAAAGACAACATCACAGGTCTTTTTCATGTTAAAAAATGGTAGCATGCTGTACAAACAAGGGGCAGAAAAGAACCCAGAGACCAGAAACAATTGGATTTTGACAAAATTCAGGCCAAAAATCAATAAACATTATGTTGCTAAAATAGGAAAATACGGAGCAAACTGGTAGGGCAATAGGTGGGCTGATATTGATAAAAAATGATTTTACAATTAAGAAATTTTGTGTTTTCTCCCAGGGAACTTTTACCGGCTTTCTAGAAACAAGATCTAATACCAATCTCAGTCAGAATGAATTCTCAGTGGATCTTGAAGGAAAGAACTCATCTAGGTCTCCTTAATGAGGCTCCACTGAGACATTCCTGCAGAATCTCCTTCGGTGTTCAAGTGTGACTCGTCTACCCAGCAGTTTCCTCACTGTATCTGTGTTCCTTTCTGTGTCTGTTTTCATTTACTTACTCTCTCTGCCCTAAGAAAGAGCCTTCACAGCATCACTATGTACTGACCATCAGTCTACAATGTGGATTTTATGAAGCTTAGTATTTAGGAGTTTCACAGTAAATATAACATTGCATAAAAACAGCGAAAGAGAATCATTCAGGTTTTCAACTAGACTTACACTTTCTTCATGATTCACTTGGCTCAGGAGAATTCAATTTCTCAAGTGAAGATTTAGTTATTTGGACTCTGGTCAAGTCTTCCAAGTAGGCTTCCCTTATAGCTAACCCAGTGTGATGAGCTCACAAAATCTTTAGAGATCTAAGACAAAGTAGCCTCTTCTTTTCACTTCTATGTCAGGCTAACATATAGAAAGTTTCCAAGGAGGTGTTCCTTTGGAATTTAAAAAGTGACTTATTAGCTGCCTTTTGCTCTGTGTGATGTATAGATTGCCTGTAGATATCTAGTCCCGAATGTGCTGAACTATTACATGTATCTGCAGTATCTGACTGTTTACCCTACTTTCAAGGTAACCAACAATATATCAATCTAAATATACGTGCATCAGTATAGATGTTTTAAATATCAAGATATACATCAAGGTATTTATATCTATTCACAAATAATATAAAATATAATATATGCTACAACTCTTAGTTTTACAAAGAGACAATAGTATTTTTGATTGCTCTTTGGAACAACAAAGCTAAAATACTTAGCTTGTTAGCACAGGATGTGTGCTTTATTTAAAAATCCTTTAGTAATTTTTTTATTTGTAATTCTTTGTATAAGTCTATTAATCTGTATTCCTAAGTGTACAGAATGTAGATTTATGTCTATGTCTATTTCTGAACAACATGAAATATGTGTCTGTAGAATGTGAGGGTTTTTTCCACCCTATTTGTAAGTTAACAAGATAATCCCTCAGTTTCTTTAACACTAGGGAATAAACAAGAACAAAAACAAACCTGAGAGTTGTGAGACAGACACAAAGGTTACTTCATTATTCCCACAGCTGCTCAGCATTTGTGCGTCCCTTCCCCGCTCAGTCCCCATGGGTAGTCCACAGAGGGCCCCGAGAAGCCTGTGCACTTGGTGAGTCACAGCAACGGGGAGGAAGTTTGGAGCTAAGGAGTCTTAAAATCTTTTATAATGGTCAGTAAACATGTTTGTCTGATCTTTGCCCTGAAAACAAACCTGCCTTTTCCTCTGACTTCCAGGAGTGATACATACAGGCAAATGTCACTGGGAACGTACCTGAGGACAGTGGCAGTCAGCCTCTATTTGCCAGGTGTTACTAAGAAGCACAGAAATGTGAGACCAATGGAGAATTGTATCCCGATGACAGAAAGTAACTTGTTTTCTTGATTCGATTGTTAGGTTTAAAATGTTGTTTAAGATAAGTGGGCGCGGAGACTGACATTTATGAAAGAGCTTCAGAAAATAACTGGGATGTCATCCTACATTGCTTTCTTTTCAAGTCAGAACAGAGTCCGCACTGGTCAAAGCAACAAAACTCATCTTAAGTGAGGGAAAAATCTTTCAGGAGCATTTTCTGAAGGACTCTCCTCCCACTTTTGCTAAGCGGTTCAGGTGACCAAACATAAGAAAACACCAGTAACACATCTGTAATGCTAAGTACTCACTACGGGCGCCTAGGCTGGTAACTGGAACGCTTTGATTTAACAGTATGTTAGTGCAGACATGTTAATACGTACTTTAAATCTTCAGCTATCACAGTTTGTATGATTTAATTAAGCATTACAGACTTGTAACAGAAATCCAAACCCATGTTTCAAGGAATGAATTCTTTTCAAATTATACAATAATTATCACAATGCTCACTTCTGTAACATGTTCCCAGCAGATGTGTAGCAACACTATCCTCAGGAAATTAAAATAATTACCTATTTAATAACCCATTATTGAAGGAAGTTAAAGCTTTCTTTTAAAATGGGAATGTATTTGCATTTATACTCCACCATACAAATATAAATTATACATTTTAAAAAATTATAGAAATTATAAGAGTTTCAGTTATAAAAGAGAAATTGTTTTTTATAAACTCACAAGCTAAGCATCTATTTTCAGCATTAGGAATAAGATATGCATAGTTAATAATGCCAAAATAAGGCTAAGTCTCAAGAACGAATTAGCAATTCCAACACTATTAGGAACAAGAAAGCCATATATGTAAATACAAGGAGGTGACACGATCTCAGCAAACAGATTCAGTGAGTCCAGTCTTCACCAGGGTGTCTCATTAACGTAGCAGAGTAGACATTTGCAAGCTACAGCCTGCGAGCCAGCTCCTGTTCCCTGTAAACAATGCTTTATCAGAACACAAGGATGCTTACTTATTTATCATTGTAAACTGCTTTTTCACTTGAATGGCAGAGTTGAGCAGTTTCAACAGAAGTCCTACAATCTGTTAAAGCAACTATGTTAACTACCTGACACAGAAAAATTTACTGACCCCTATATTTAAAAGAAGGAAACTCCAAATATTCTTTAGTCTGAAATGAATTCATCCAGTTTTGAACTGCCTTAAGCAGGGAAAAAAATGTGTCAATGACCATCGAGTGGCTCCCAGCCACGTCCGGAGGGCTGGAGAGCTGGTTTGATCCCTAACCCCTTCCAGGAACGATGTTGAAAATTGAACTGTGGAACTCATCATGTGAAGATGCCACTGCTGCTGCCCACTGGTGGGCATCGAATACTGCAGCATGTGCCATAAATAACATTACCGTTAGAATCCAGGATTATTCTTAAGGTGAACAAACACTTCCGTTGCCAAATAGTCTAAGGCGCAAGCGTTTGGCTATGCTTGTACTTTGCCTTCACAGGATCCTGGAGAAATTAGTGTCTGCATTTCAGTTTCCTCTAGCTCTGATGAGAAGATGGGGCATCACATAAACAGGGATTCAAGAAAGAAAATATGATTATGAAACAAAAGACTAAGAAGCAAAAATAGAATGTAGAATTATTGAAAATCTAGAAATAGGCTCTGGATTTTGTCACATGAAATTATAACCAAATTTGAAAGTTTAAAGGTTAGCATAATTAATACAGTTACACAATCTAAAATTAAGCATACTTAAATGCAGCTTTCAAGCTTTCCTTGTCTACAAGTCCAGTGGATAAGAAGGCAATAAATTCTTGCTGTAACTGATGATTTCCATATGCTGATAATGCACGTGGGAAGCAACTATGAATTTCAGAGCAGACAAATAGTAATTTCTCTACTTGCTAAAGTAAAGTTGCTAAGCATTTTGAGAAAAATCACAACTACTTGAAATCTGATCTAAACTATAATACTGTAGAAGAGATAATGTAATACTTACTAACCGATCAACTGAAAAGTTAGAGGTTATCATAAATATCACAATCATCGTGAGTAATTTTAGGTGGTGTTTACATAAATTTAAGATGTTCCAGAATTCATGTAAGCAAGACATGAATTTTGGCAAAGCCTAACTCTTCATTTAGTTTTTTAAAATAAGTTTCCATCTTCTCTGTATTTGATCTTAACTTCATCTAAATTTATGAAACTATTTCCCTTATGTAGAGTTTCATTTTGAATTCTTTTGTTTTGCAAATTATTGGATAAAAAAAGATGCACAATGTGGCAATTGGTCCAAACACGTAAATTGATGCAATTTCTCCAAGAGAACACTCAATGCATTAATAATAAAGTTCATATCATCGAGGTTTATGTTTTGTACACTAAAATTTCAAATTTGTGCTTCCTTAAGTACTATCTGGGGTCTGAAATATTTTTCCTCATTGCTTTCAGTGCCAAACAGAAATCTTGTACAACTTGAACCTTAACAGTCCTCTGTTAATATCTGTCAGTGATAAATACATTTCCAAGTCATATAATACATGGAAGTGCACACTGGACCTAAGATTGAATGAGGGGACACATTTAGCATCTTAAAGGCACGTGGCATGACCCTAGAATGCATTATCCTACACCTCTATGATGTAATATGTGGAATTATCTACAGGCTCTGTAAAGAAGCAACATGCACTGAGTTCTTCAATAGACTGTTGACTAATATGCGTCCTTATTGTGAATCTCTATCTCTCGGTTCTGTTCCTATTGATCTCACAATTCTTATAATTAATACATTTGTCTATAATTAACTCTTCTACTTAAGTTTTAAATATCACAGCTTTTAAAAGAAAACTCATTCCAGCTTCATTTATAGTAACACAAACTTAGAAACAACAAAAATGTCCATCAGTGGGACAATGGCTGGTTAAATTGAGCAACATCAATACAGTGACATACTAAGTAATCTCAGTGAAGTAACTTTAGATAAATAGACTCAAAGTATGTACATAATTCATTATAGTAACAAAGAAGCACGCAAATCAATGTATATAGCATGTTCCTTTCCTTTTTAGCAGATACAGACTTCTGTATATGTGTGATTGTTTAAGCACAGATGAAAAAATATGTTATGATTAAAGAGGACAATGAGACTTGTACTTCAGAACCTTTATACATTTTAAAGGGCTATGAATGATTTATCTTTCTTTTATGTTTGTTTTTTCAAGTAGAATATCCCACTCTTCACTCACTGGTGTATGCAAATAATTTTGCCGACTACTATAAAACCACAAATGTATGGGAGAATTTTCAATTTCAAGCTCAGAATTCCATTCACCTCTGAGTGAAAATAAACGTGCTTTGCGTTGGTTTCCATTACAGTGTATGTGTCTTTGTGATTTAAAAACTACTATAAAATCACTGAATTATTCTACAATTCACTATCACTAAATGAGGCTCTATTTATTCTTGCCCAGATCTAAGATTTTTTAAAACTTATTTGCATATATTTTATTATTCTTCAATTTCTGCAGTTTTAAATCACTGTACTTCTTACATAAAAGTAACAGTAGTAAATGGGAGTGTTGTGCCTTGATGATATGATGCTTCCATAAGAAAGTGTGGGAAAATTGACTGCAAATTTCCCTCAATTTCCCAAGTATTAGCAAGAGAATATGTTCCTTATTTTATTTTGCTAGTAAGACTATAGGTTAACATCATAACCTGTCATTTCTCTGTACTTTTAATCACATGCTCTTGAATATTATATTTGCCCCAGTAAGGTAGTGTTTCAGAAAATCACCTCTCCTTTCATTCATGCTCAAGTTTCTGTTGAGGAATTATTGTGCTTTAACCACCCTAATTATATATCATAAACTACCTCTTCTGTGTAAAATTTTCAGAAATCATCTTTTATACTGAATATTCTAACAATTAGTGGGAAAATTATGGTAACT
The DNA here is from genome assembly GCA_004027595.1 of Dinomys branickii. NCBI lineage: Eukaryota > Metazoa > Chordata > Mammalia > Rodentia > Dinomyidae > Dinomys > Dinomys branickii. The sequence goes on along the minus strand of PVLD010010910.1, from coordinate 46,995 downwards.
TTAGTGTTAAAATTTCCATTCTGCTACCACACTGACATTCGTATTCGTGTTTCCAGCCTTGTGTGTGTGTGGCCGGGGTGTGCATGTGTGTAGCCACACTTCCTGGAGGCGGTGCCCAGTGGCTCATAGTCTGATGCAATATTTAAAATGAAACCAGCAGAATATAGTTGTTATGTACTTGGTAATTTAGTTAAGCTTTAAGGATCTTGGCCTTAGGTCTCCTTGCATGATGACAGTAATTTATATTTTGTAAATTATCTGTGATAGGCAAACTCTGCCTTCTGGTTTGTGTGCCTTGGTTTTATTTCACATAATGATTTTGAAAATAATAGGGCAAGTTCAATTTCATTGAGCACTACCTTCTCTCCAATTAAAAACCATAATAACTGCAATGGCAAGATAAAATGGGAATAGTATATACCCCAGAGAACTGTGCAATCCATAATAGTGTTCGTTTACCCTAATAAATAAACTAGGTAAAGAAAAGGAGGTACATTTCCAGAAGTAAAAGGATTGTCTCTCTACCATGTGATCAGTTAGACAAAGCCTTCCTTGAGCATGATTTATAGTATTGCTTAAATCACTAGTGGCCCTGTTTTTTCTGCTCATCTCTCTGGATCTGTCTTTTGTGATAGGTAGTTGAACCACGCCTCCTCACGTTACCGGAGTTAGGGATGCCCAGGTGAATTGTTGCACCCAGGGGAATTTATGCAAAGCTGGGAGCTGGGTTGTATCACGACGGCGCCTTTGTCATCACAGGTGAACTGAGTAATAAAGATGAGTGCAACCTGCCCCTCCACACTGGATGGGTATTATGGGAGATCATTCCGTTTCCATTGTGTTAACTCACTAAATTCTTTTCCATCTTAGTACCGCATTCTCTAATCTATCCTGACGGATACAACACCTGGACAAAGCACTCTCCTCTAATTCCAACAACCATCACTCCCTTCTTTTTATTCTGCTTGTGTTCTGTTTATAACATCTGCTAGACCACACCCAGCAAGATGTAGTACCCTCTGTGAGTCCGTGAATTGAAGGCAGCAAGATTTTATCTTCTAGGAAGGTGAAGATGATGGACTGCAAAACGTATTTTAAAACCGTTCACTCAGTGAAGTAGAATACCCTGAAGAAAACAGATACCACATACTGTCATTTTCTCCTCTCCAAAAATACTTTGTTAACACTGTCCTATCGTCCCATCTCCTTCAATTTATGTGCAGGAATACATTTTTGGAAAAATTACAAAATCCAACTCCCATAATTCTGAGAAAAGCATCTACCTCTGGGCAAAATATATAATAAACCAGAAAGAATAAAATCCAGACTTTTAAAAACTCCATTTCTACCTTTAGCATTTGCAGAGTAATTATCAGCTTTCCTTAGACTTAAGGCCACTAGAGTCACACATTAGATAAACCTGCCAAAGCATTTTGCTATTAACTTAAAGAAAATAATAAAACATTGAAGGAGAACTCTCAGTATATCCACTGTCTGCTCTATGTCAATGTTTTAGAGACCATTGAGAAAGTTTAAATGTAGCCAGAAAACCCACATAATGTTCTTTATTACTCACTGTTTTTTTTTGTTTTTCCTCACCAGGTGGCTTACCAAATTCTGTGGAGTAAAATGCCTACTCTCCACAAGTCATTCAAAAACGTAAGTTCTGTTAAAGCACATGCATTCATTGTAATAATTATGTCTTCATTTAAGTTCACATGATTCTCTACAATATACAACAGGTGTTCTTAATAACAAAATAAATGATATTTTCCTAGAAATAAATTTCATAAAAGTGTCAATGCTTCTGTAACTTTCCCTTTCTTTTCTTCAGACAACTATGGACCCAGATCACTAAAAAATTCTGGTTTTTATGACTTGAAGCCATATTTCAATCAAGAAATGAAGGTGTGGAACTACTTTTTGTGGAAATAAAATTTTAAACTCTTTAAATTTAGCCCTCTACTATATCTACTACTCATAAATTTGAATTTTTAAAAGTACAAGTAAATACATTGTGTGTTCTTACTGGTTGATTTATAAACTCAAGTACCATAGTGTAATCAAAGAAAATTCAAAACAGATCGATTGATTTAGGTTATGAATACCAGCCCATTTTTTCTCAATTTATTTGCTTAATGCAATATCTAATACGTTAGGAAACATAAATTCAATTAATCTGATTGGGTAAAAAATGGAAAGAGGAGGCATAGATAAATTGTGGGAAACTTAAAAACCATTACATCCCTGTTCTGCAGTTTTTAGCTGTCTAAGAAATTAAGGAGCTAGGGAGATCATGATAAGAATCTAACAATGCTCATAAGAAATATGGAACTGAAATGGCCAAGTTACTATTAACATTTAATAAATCAAATTTCTTATAAGTTTATCTCAGGCATGTAGGTTTCTAACTATATGATAAAAACATAATTGTTACAGCAATATCAATAAGTTGATGTTCAAACTCAAATTGTACATTTTCACTGAAAATGACCAAAAGCAAAATAATTTCCATAAGGGCACTCATTGTTTTTCCTAAGAATTTTTCTCTTGAGAAGAACAGAGTGACTTCACAAGTGCATCTTGCAACTTTAAGCATAAGTATGGAAAGGCTAATGCTAGCAGCATTAAAACCCCATGAGTGTGCAGTCTTTTGCCTCTGTCTCCAACTTACAGACATTCCAACTCCCAACAGTACCCAGTTTCTTTCAAAAGTCTACGTCTTTGGCAAAGCTCTGTTTTCCAAGTCACCAGTGGGCACTGCTGGTTTAGAACACAGCTTCAGATGGGAACATCTCCTACTGCAAATCTTTAGCCACAGCCTTGGGAATTCATGATCCGCCAGCTTGATTCTCTCATCTTTGTTATTTCCATCGGTTGTATCTCAAAATTGAAATGCTTTCATAAGAAAACTATGTCGTTCCCTTTTATGGATTCTGTGCTGACCGAAGTTTTCTTGGCACGAGTGCAGTTTTCCTTAAGCAGGCGTGATATACATTAAACACGGAGTAACATATGGTGCCTTCACCCCTCAAACGCTGCCCTTTAATCTCCAGGAACATTGCGCTGAACTGAATTTCAATAAACCTAGGCTAGTTGAAACCAAATGAAAGAGAGTAAAAGGTCATTTGATGAAGAGTCTGACAAAACCAGGGCCTGATATTTGAAAGTGGATCTAGCGGGCTTACCTCATTAAGGCAGCTAAATAAAGCAACATATCCAGAGACCCGTAATGAAAGATCTTAACATAAAAACAAGTTCCATTTCACTCTGTTGAACATTATATAAAACATTTCCCCTTTTCTCTCCTTCCCTTCCTCTACTGTGATAATTGTTCTGGAAAATGAAGGAAAAAGCAAAATGCAGGAAAAAGTGAAGGCAACATCTGAAAAGAAAAAAAAATTTTTGTGAGCTTGATGTTTACTTTTGGTTAATTTTATTCCCCCAGATAGAATTTATATTGCTTTGTCCTCTTGTCATTATTCAAGATTCTTCAATATTTTATGAGCATTATTGGTAATTTGTACTTAACTACTCAAAAATCGTTTTTGCAGATGGACATATCCCTGTAACACTAAGAAAGAGAACAACCCCTCATGAATCTTATACATTTGATTTATGATATGAATACAGAGAGAGATCCAAGAGGGGCACCATTCCTTGCATTTAATTTTTATGAAAATCATCAAATGAGGTTCACTTGCTCAAGGGGATAGTATGACAACATAGGCTTTTGAAATATTTTTCAAAATGGAAGGAAATCATTCTGCTGTATAAACGTTGTATCCTAATAGGAATCAATGTTTTCTTGTTCTTAGGAACATAAAAAATAACTAGGTACACTAGTAGAAAATTGCCTTCTGCATGCTTTTAGAAAAATCTAATATTTTGGTTAAGGTTAAGTTTACACACCATAAAATTCACCAAGTAAGTCTAACAGTTGGTGATTTTTATTAAATTTATACAGGTGTACAACGACTACCACAATATGAGCACCAAACATTTTTATCACCCGTGAGGGTTCTCTTATGCCCACATGCAGTCAGCCCTACTCTCCCAACCAGCTGCTGATACACTGTATTTCCCTGGAAATACAACTTTTCTAGAAATGTCATATAAGCAACTTATATTTAATATTCTTTACATCTGCATTCTTTCACTTAGCATAATGTTCTAGAGGCTCATTTGTGCTTTTTACATGTGCAGTACTAGTTCATACCTCTTCGTGGCTACATAACTGCACAATATTTCATCACAGAATATGCTGCATTTGGGCTATTCATTTACTAGTTGACAGACTTCAGGATTGGCTCCAGTTTGGGATTGTTACTATTATTGCTGGGAACATCTGCATAGATGCATCAACATGCTAGGAGATCCTCTTCATCTCTCTTGGATAGGTGAGTAGAAGAGGCACCACTGGGCCATCTGGTACGTACACGTTTGACTTTGAAGAAAGTGCCAAAGTCGCTACACGGCTTTGCAATCCCATGAATGGGAACGTATGACTGTTGTATTCTTACCCCCATTTAGGGCTTTCCACATTCACATTAGCTTTTCTTGTGGGAATTAAATGGGGTCATGATGTGCTTTTAGTCTGGAGTTCCCTAATCAGGTAATGGTAACCATTTTCTCAAGTGATTATTGTATTTTTCTGCATGATCTCTTTGATGAACTGTCTAGGGAAATATTTGACAATTTAAAACATTTTTCTTTTTTTGAAAATAAAACAACTTTATTAAACCAAAAATCTGCATACCACACAATTTATAAATGTAAAATGTAAGGTTCAGGAGAACCCAGGACCTTTTCTGAGTTGTACAACCACAAGCAGTGTCAAATTTAGGTCATTTTTGCCATCCTGAATCAAAGCACTCTACCCACTAGCGGTCGTCTCGCAACCCCCATTCCAAATTTAGGTAACTGCCGACCTACTCTCTACCTTCATAGGCTTTCCTATTCTACCAATTTTCTTTTTTCTTTCAAAACAGACCATTAAAATTCTTTTATTAGTATTATTCAGTTGAAAGTTTTCTTTTACATTCTAAATACAAATCTTTTCTCAGATATATGATTTACAAATATGATACTCAACTATATATGTTCTGCCTTTTTATTTCCCTAACTATGTCTTTGGAAGAGCAAAATGCGAAAGTTAAGCATTTACCAATGTTTTCCTGTTTTGAAATTTCTTTGGGTTTCATATCTTTGTGAAACCTACAATTACAATATTTTCTTACAACTTCTATTTAGGTTCAAATTAATATTTGTTGACAGTATGTTTAAAGTTCTAAATGATTTGGTGAAGAGGTGTGTGCTTAAGGTGATTCTGCTATCCCAGAACCATTTGTTAAAAAGATTGGACTTTCTCTGGCCCTTCTTGGAAAAGGAGAAGTAAGGAGAGAAGGAAGATTAAGAGGAGGAGAACGTAGAGGAGGGCGTATTTCTAAATTATCCTCTCATGTGCTGTGCTTCCTAGGCCAGTTTTGAACTTGCCACCCTTCTGCCTCAGCCTCTTAAATACCTAGGACTACAAGCATGCATCATCTCGCCGCCCTTCCCACATATTTTTTACTTAGAAAATTTACAACTATGTGGAGTAGACAACAGAGATACAGAAACATGAATAATTGATCATTACTGCCTAGGGAATTTTCAACTTGTCATTTTACCACTTTTCATACCAAACATTTTCTCTTGATTTATTTTCCTTTCTCATCAGCCTAGTTTATTTAATCTCAATTGTTCATACAACAACAGGTTAAGAGAGAGTGAACTAGATTAGTGAGCAAAAGCAAAAGCTCTTGCAAATCTAGAACCCTGAAGTCATCTGTAATCTCATGGTACAGACCATTCATTGTGTCAGCTGCCTCAGAGGGCTTGCCTTTCTTAGTGCCTTCTCCCTGGTAGAAGTACTCTGTGATCTATTTTTGTATTCTTAAGTGACTAATAATACTATCATTTGCGTTTTATACTTAGATCATCTTTAGAATTATTTCAGAACGTGCCCCAGTTACTTAATTACTTTTATGACATCATAATTTTTATTTAGTCTAAATTGGGCACTTAAAAGCAACATAACATTCACTTATATTAAAGTAGTGCTAGAAAGTTAGCAGTATCTGCCCAGGTTCTTCACGCTCATGGCAAAACAGTGACTGGGGGGATAATCAGGGAGGAGTATGAGCAGGGCTAAAGCTGCAGCAGCCCAACTCAATGCAGTCAGCGTTTCTCTGAGCGAGTAAATGGCACAGCATTTAGACATCTCCAGGTGGGAGGAAAGAAAAAGAAAGAAAGAAAGGGAAGGAGGGAGGAATAAAGGGAAGATCTTAATGAATTCTTGATCATCTTGCTTATTTTAGCCTACAAATCAGAAGGAATAATAGAATAAGGGATCAAAATTTTCCAAAAAATAAAGACACGTGAAGCTGAATTTCAGGATATTCTGAAGTTAGTAAAGGAGAGCAAGGGTGTGAGCTGCAGCGAGAGCGAGAGAGAGAGCGAGAGCGAGACACTGCCCCGGAGCGGAGTATCTAGAAAACTGGCACTGTAAATCCGTGCGTGGAAATATGCTGAAGAGGCCGTGGTCTGCCTTTGGTGCTGAAGCTAGAATGACATAACACTCATGTAGCATTTTACAGAGCTTCTCATTTCACACAGTAGCTTCCAGAGCATTCTATAATACAGCACTACTGTCCCTGGAAGCTCTGCTAGTATTTCTTTCCCTTTAAAGTTCACAGCCCAGAACTATGCCTGGCTTACATTTCAGCGCTAGCAATGGGTGAAGCAGCACCCAGAGGCACATTGAAGACAAGATGACTATTCCTGGCTGCCTGTGAAGAGAGGAGGATGTTGGTTTTGGACAGGGCTCTGCAAGTGCTTTAGGGAAAACCACCCCATCAAGTCTTAGGCACTATAAGCAAAGTGAAGGACATGATCACATTTGTTTTCTCTGTTACTGAGTATCCTGCAACTAGTGTAGCTCTTACAGGAAAGAAATACTTTTACACAGTAGATAGAATGAGTTGAGGAAATTATTCTACCTTTCATAGCAACTTTCCATTTTTGTTTAGCACATATTTATGGAAGTGCACAGAAATTTGGAAGTTTGTGGCGAGTGTCAGGAATATAATGTTAGTCCACTTTCCATTATTATGGCAAATCCTTGAGACAGCAAGTTTATGAAAATAAAAGGTCTACTTTGGCTCACAGTTTTTGGAGATTCCAGTCCATGATTTTTTGGCTTTATTGCTTTTGTGCCTGGGACAGCATATCATATCATGGCAATAGCATGTGGTGAAATTGTTCATCTCAAGGGCAGAAAGCGAGACAGTAGGGCTTGGGTCTCAACAGCCCCTTTAAGGAGAGGCCCTAAGAAGATGTCACCGATGAGTTAACTTCTTCCAACCAGGTTCTGCCTCCTACTGGTGCCACAAGCTTAGAATCACGCCTGCAACCCATGGGCCTTGCTGGGGGCGGTGCCCAAACTGTACCAAGATGCGGGTGGCCCTCATCATAAGGGTGTAGATCAAGGCAAAAATAGGCATTACATTGCCATTCAAATTGTATCCCAGTTCTAAAAGTAAATTTCAAGGTTCTTCAAAGCAATCTCCAAGGCTGAAAGGACACCTGCAAGGCAGGAACCAGCCCCGAGCACAGCCATTTGGACTGACAAGGTAGTTGGGTCTCCTTTATCAGCACACAGTCTAGCTCAAAGTTAAAGATTGTTCAGGCAGAAAATTGGACAGAGAAGCTGTCTCACAGACTTCCTGAGATTTCAACTCGATAGCTGGGAACCAGACAAACATTCTCAATTTTCCTACTATTACTAAACTTCTTTTTTGGCAAATCTTTGAGGAATGTCACAATTGAGCAAAACCAGCCCAGTGAGAATGTGGTTTATGTTTCCAGCACTTCAGCGTTAATACTCACAAAGGACAAAGTTTGTGCCCTGCACGCAGTGACTGCTCTCTTCTACTGCACTGATATATCATGTACACTAAGAAAAAACAGAACTGTTTAATGGGATTTTATACTCCAAATATACATGAGACTGTATAGATAATTCTCTTCAAGTTAACTGTCAAGTTACCTTCTTTTGTCAGATAAGGGCCATTAAGAGATAACTGGGATCTTATTTAGATATCATGGCTGACAAAAGTACACTTGAACACGATTCTGGAGATGTCAGAAAGCACTTAGAAAGGCCTAAGCTAAAAAGATGACTACACATTCAGTGAGTTTAGTATGCAATAGCCTAATGGAAAGAAATACCAATATCAATAGCTATTAAAAAAATTAAAACCACATTTTTTATTCCTAATATATTAGCTCAAATATTTACTATAGGTTAGCTGAATCACTACAATAAAATAAAATAAATGTGGAATAGCTTTACAATTCAATGAAGACTGAGTTTTTTTGTGCTGCTGAGTTTTACTTTGGGTGCAGTTCTGCCCACCCGAGTACGGTGAGAGCTGTGACGTGTCCACACAGCGTGGACAACTCCAGGATCTGAGGGTGACTCTCTGAGGCTTCCAGTGGGCTTAGCACAATATGAGCATGAATTCCATGAGGTCTGTTTAAGTCACCTGTTGCTGATGTGAGCTGGAATTTTATACTAACCTCACATTAAATATTCAGATGTATAAATATTAGATAAAGAAATATGACATAGGATATTCCTTTAACCAGGATAGATCTCAAAAAGAACGAATTAGGCAAGACATTACTGGTTATCAGAACTCCATCTAGCCCAAGAGCAGCTGGAGAAAGGTCTTCTGTGAGGAGGCGCCGGGCGTCTTATCAGCGGCATCACAGGAGTGCCCGGCTCACTGTAGCGTAAGTACTTTCAGGGCTTTCATCACAGAGCAGCATCTGTAGGGAAGCCACTGCTTACACAGTTGCCTTGTTCCTCCTTGCCTATCCGCTCGTCAGCTAGACAGTGACATCTTAGGGAAGAAACAATCTGAGACATCTCTGAAGTTTCCACTTCAGCAAGGTTTTAATACTCATATTGCCATTAGAACAACAGCTGCTTCATTCAGCAGCTACAGGGCATGTGATCTGGCTATTAGTGTCTTTCATAGCACAATCACAAAAAGATGAAGACGTTAAACAGTCAGAGAGTTGGCTCATGGAATGAAATCAAATGCTGGAACAGGTAGGAAATTTTATTAATATTAAGCAGACTTTCAACATAGGTCAAGTAGTCAAGTGTGAAAGTATTGCTTTATTTTCTATCTATTCACTGAAAGAGTAGTGATAGAAAGTCACCATGGATCAAACAGAACTGGAAGCTGGGTGTGGTGGCTCACATCTGTAATCCTAGCACGCAGGAGGCTGAAGCAGGAGGAGAGCTGTGAGTTCGATTCCAGCCTAAACTACATAGTGAGATCAAGGCCAGTCTGAACTATACAGTGAGACACTGTCTAAAAAGGAACCCAACAAAACAAAACAAACAGAGTTGGATTCAAATTCTAGATCTGCTAATAATGCGACCTTGCAAAATTACCTAGTTTTTCTTAGGTTCAGTTCTTACCACACATTTGAAGCAATAATGTATATATGTGATATATATCATATACAATATACCATATATTATATCACACTCCTTATATCATACACTATATACTATAGATCATATGCTATAAATTATACACTATATACCATATATTATAAATATATTACACATTATATTACAAATCATATATAGTATGTTATATATCATATATTATGTATTATATGTTATATATCTATTACATATTACATATTTTATATAATGTATTGTTTATTATGTATTATGTATTGTGTATTATATGTATGGCTGTGGTTGATGTGGGCTAGAATTTTACTAACCTTACATTAAATATTCAGATATATAAATATCAGATAAAGAAATACAACATAGCATATATAATAGATAATGTGTATATATATATATATATATATATATATATATATATATATATATATATGTCTTGGTCACTCTTCTCTTGTTGCTGAGACAAAATACCCAAAGCCCAAAACTGAAGAAGGAAAGGTTTATTTAGCTTATAGTTTTTAGAGGCTTAGAGGCAAAGTGGCACATGGCAGAGGACAAACATTCATGGCAGCAGAACACAGTGAAAACAATCAGCAAAAGGGAGGAATGTCTGCAAGCAGCCTCTTTTTCTACCTTACATTGCAGACAGGCTACTCCTACCCAGGGGGCGTGTAGCAGTCACAGAATCTCCATGCCCTCCTCTCCCACAGGCTTAGGATGTATACAAAGTAAGCACTCTGGCTTCCTCCTGAGTCACTCAGCTAAACCTCTGGACTCCCCAAGTTGACACAATGTATCAACCATGACAATATAGTATATATATAATGTATATATTAATATACTAAATATATATATGTTGTGACCTTAGAAATTGCTAAAATCTAAGAGCAGCCAAACTTATAAATCCAGAATCTAATATCCACTATTTGACTTCATTAAATCAATAAAGTGGGGCTCTAAATTTTTGATGGACAAAAAGGTTATAGTTGTATTTTGTCCTAGGGAATGATAGGTTTTAGATAGCATTTTCTTCTGAAGAAACAGAAGAGGCCTGGATAACATAGTCCACAGACATTTACTAAGTTCTCCTGAAGGTCACCACCTGGATTTCAAAGAACTAGAAAAATTTCAACATTTCTTGTTAGTTACACCTCAGTGAACCTGCAACCTTCTTAGTCCTTATGAATTTATAACAAAGAGGATTCATGAGTAAAGTCAGTCAGTGGATCATCTTACTCTTTGATGATTTGCATTTCTTTCAGACCTGGAAACATGCTTGTCTACTAAGTAAATCAATAGAAATGACGTTGCCTTCCAAAAATTTTTCCTTTGAAATCATTCCATTATATCTCTGATGCACAGAGAAATATTAACTCAAAATGTGGTACAGAAAAGAAAATCAGAAGTATTGAACGTCTTTATGAAATAAACTAAAAGGACTAGTGATATACACACAAATTTGAGGACAAATTTTCATCAAGAATTCCAAGTGAGGGCATATTTCTACTAAGAATAATAAAACCCCCACTTTTTGTCTGCAGCCAAGCTTTATGAGCAGCTGCTGTTAGCTAACATTACCTTTGAGCAGACATTAATAGAATCCAAGAACAAGTATTTCTATCTATATGGGAAAGAAAAATACACTGAGCAATTTGGTGAATGCATGAAGCTTCCACAGAAATAAAGCTTATTCTGTGTAAACTTATTTATTGAAAAGAAGAAGCCCACCAAAGTAGGTCATTTACACATGGCAACATTTACAGATAGCAATATTTAACCTCACACAGTATTTTTCTTGTTTAATTAATGTTTTCCATTCTCCAAAATTGAATCCAGATACTTTTACATGTACTATATATTCAAGGAAAAATAAATAATATAAAGAAAGTAGGCATTTCTGGCACAAATGGTCAAGATTTTATAGTATCAATGGACAATATACTGCAATTCCATTATGTCTTCCCTCTTTCCATTCTAGAAATGAAATATTTTAAATACATTTATAATCATGCCATACGTGTACTCATTGTACCTATTTTTGTAATGTGTCACACATTTTCAAAAAGAAATACACACTTCGCCATTGTAGGTCTGTTTCCATATTCAAAATTGTGGTGCAGAACTTGAGTAAGCACCCTACGCAGACACCAGAATTGGAGGCCAGTGTGATGCTGCTTCAAAATCACCCAGAATAACAAATCCCACTAACACTGCAGCAGAAACTAAGCAAGATACTCATGCGTTGCGTGTATGTCGCGTTGCCTTTCAACTAGAAGGCATCAGAAAGAAAATGCACTTGCTCAAAGCAAGCTTGTTAGTAGAATAAGCAGTTCATTTTCTAAGTTCTGAAATCACATTAAGTTACCAAGTTATAAAATGCCTTCCTTCACAGAAGGGTATTATTAAATCATAGAACCCTTTTAAATATTAAAACTTACAGCTTGGTACCAAAATGCTTGAACCCACAGGTATTTCAGATTTCAATTTTTTTTTTAGATGTTGGAGTATTTACACAGATGTAGTGAAATAACTTGGAAATGAACTCAAATCTAAATAAGAAATTCACTTACATTTCATATACAAATCATATATATAGTTTAAAGATGATTTTATACTAGATTTTTAATAATTTTGTGCATGAAACAATTTCATGGTGTATAATTTTCCACTGGTAGCAACACATTAGCCCTCAAAACATTTCAGATTTTGCAGCATAAGAGATAGTCAATGTGCATTTTGTTCAAGAATGACAATGTACTCCACATTTACAAATTTTCCACGTTTTCTTACCTGCTGTGGCACTTTTCATTGGGTTTATCCTTAACAATTACAGAATGTGTTTTATAGACAAGAGATTACTCTGTGCTTTGTCTTTTACTTACACTCGTTGGTGTTCTTAACAAAGTCTACAGTAGCAAAGTGTGCTTAATAATCTTGATTACTAGGGGGAAACAAGCAAGAAAAATAGCTTCACTGTCCTAAGCCTGGTAAGAAAAAGCTCTGTAGTAAATGAATAGGTGCAATTACGATATGTCAAGGGACTGATAATTTTGTTTTCTTTGACCAAACGCAGAATTGCAAAGGAAGGAGTTGGAATTTGAAGAGTCAAGACCGGTATTTGGAGTCCTGTTACTAAAGGGAAAGGACCTGTTGATAAGTGCGCTCATCTTATTCCCACAGAAGCAGTTTTTGTGATGTGGGAATTAAATATATTTATGTTCTCTATCTGTGAAACAATTATAAATTACTCAAGCATTACATATCTTTTATAGCAGATAAAATATCAGAAAAATTTTTATGCAATAAAATATTTTTGAATCAAACAATTGTAATATAACCTTCAAATTTCAGTGAAAATATCCAGACTTATTTTGAAGTATCTAGGTTTTGAAATATTCCCTTTCCCCTTTGAGATAGAACCAAATCTAGAAGCACATTACCAATCAGCTGAACAATTTCTTAATATGTGTTTATGCAAAAATCTTTTCGTAGGCTCAAAGATTAGCTAAAAGCTTCTCTGGATTGTTTCCAATTATTTGAATTATCGCAACCAGTTTTTAATATGCTTTGAGCATTCTCTCATGAAAAATCCTATATCCAAGCATTTTTCAGCTTGTTTCTGGAGTCTTGAAACTATAACTGCCATTACAGAACTATTTTGAGATTTCCTGTGATTATAATGGTGAGGGTTTTCATAGTCTAGCAGTCAACTATAGTTCTCTCTATGTATGTTATTATTTGTACATGTATGTAACGTGCAATAATCAAATCAAGGTAATAACCCTTTCCATCTCTTCATACGTTAATCATTTTTATGTGTTGGGAATTTTCTATTTTTCTTGCCTAGTCACTCTCAAGTATATCATAGATTGTTTCTACTAAGAGTTACCCTACTGTACTATAGAAAATGAGACCAATTCTTCCTAACTGTACTTTCATGTGCATTGTTTGATTTCCTCTGTCCCCTTCCCTAACTCCTCCAATCTCTTGACAGCACTATTCCACTCTGTTCTTCTATGAAATGGACTTTCTAATTTCCACTCTTTTAAATTTTCTGGAGCACAGGGCAAGTCTTTTTTTTTTTTTTTGATGACTTGCTATACTGTTTTCATAGTTACCATACCAGTGTATATTCTCACCAGCAGTGTATAAACATTCTCCTTTCTCTGCGTTGTAACCATTACCAGTGGTTATTTTTATCTTTTTGATGATAGCATTCTAATTGGGGTGAGATAATTTCTCACTTTGGTTTTGATACGCATTTTTCCTGAAGATTTGTGAGATGATTGCATTAGCAGTTGTCTGTCATTTGTATGTTTTCTTGGAAGAAGCATTTGTTAAAATATTCAGACCATATTTAAATCAGATTATTAGTTTTTAGTGTTCAGTTGTCTGAGTTCCTTATATATTCTGAATATCCATTCCTTGTCAGATGAATAGTTTATAAAATTTGCAGATATCTTCCCTTATTCTGTAGGCTGTCTTTTAACTGCATTATTTCCTTCACTATGCTTCTTAGTCTGACATCATCCAACCGTTCTTCTGTTGCCCGCATCACTGGCGTTCGGCCACGTGCTGGGTAACCTTGGAGAATGTTCCATGTGCTGATGAGAGGAGTTATATTCTGCCTCTGTCGGAAATGTTCCATAGATGTCTGTTAGGTCTCTATGGTTCCACTTATTTTTTAAAGATTTTATGTCTGAATGAATTTTATGTCCATTGAGGAAACTGAGGCGTTTCAATCCCAAATTATCACTGTATTAGTCTATATCTTCCTTTAGTTCTAATAATATTCGCTTTATATATTTGGATGGTTATGAATTGGTCCTGTGCTATATCTTCTTGCTGAATTGATCTGCTTATCAATATATATTGACCTTATGAATCACCTTTTACAGTTTTCCTTATTTCACATTCTTTTTTTAGCTCCTATGCCTGTGGCTACTTCTGTATGAATTTTGTTGATATTTGTGTTGTATATCTTTTGCAACACTTCACTTTTGGTCTATGTGTCTATTTACTGCTGAAGTTTATTATAGATAGCATGTAATCGGATCTTGGATTTTTAGTCCATTTGACCAGTTTAATTCACTAAATCAATATTGTTATTGATAAATACAAACTTCTTCCTTTCCATTTGACCAGTTTAATTCACTAAATCAATATTGTTATTGATAAATACAAACTTCTTCCTGTCATGTTCCTGCTCATCTTCTTGTTTTATATTATCTCTGGTCTTCCATGTATCTTATTACTTACTTTTGAGATTTGGTAGCTTTTGTCCGTACCAAAATTTCACTGTCTTCCTTCCCTCCTTCTTATACTTGTTATTCTAGTGAGTTTTGTCCACTTGCCTGTTTCCCGATGACAGATACCACCCTTTTGTTTTGGTGCAAGACTCCTTTATTCATTTCTCATGGCTAGTCTGGTGGGTTCTCTTGGCTTCTGTTTGTTTGGCAAAGACGTTATTTCTCTGTCATTTCTGAAGGATAGTATTCTTGGTTATTGGGATTTTATTTACAGATTTTGAATGTTTCATCCCATTCTAGTGTTGGGCTTGCAAGACTCTTACAAATTTTTAGTTTCTTATATCTGCATGTGCATATCTCATGAAGATTTGGGAACTTTATCTTTGTGAAGACTTTTTCCTTTTTTCTTTTTGGAATTCCTGTAATGCAAATAATTATTCATTTAATGATGTCCTGTAAGTCTCACAGGCTTTCTTCAATTGTTTTTCTTGTTCCCTTTAACTTTGCATGTGAATTCTCTTGTATCTCATTGAATTTTCTTAGCGTCTTTGTTTTGAAATCTTTTTCAGGCATTTCATATATTTCCTTCAAATTAGGTTCTATTTCCAGAGAATTTTTTCTTCAGGATATGTCATATTTCCATTTATGGTTTTGGTGTCCCTATGTTGATGTTCACACACCTGGTGTTAAAGGGACCTTTTCTGATTTTATGGGATAGTTTTTATAGGGAAAGTGTTTTTCATTTAGATGAGATATAGGGTGTGAGTTGGGTGTGTTTAGTCTTTTATTATACACGAGCACAAAAGTGGAGCTACTCTGCAATTCATGTGACTTCTTTGGCTGTCACTGATGTCTGCAGTGTCTGTTCTGCCTCAGTGATGTAGGCTGCAGTGGCACGGGAAGGTAGTTGTATGACTTTACAGTGAATCTAGACTTCCAAAGGTGCATGTCCTCAAGACCCACACAGCTGAGTAATGATAGCACTGGGGTAGTAGCTACCTTAGTATTCCCAGTCCCCTGGGCAAGTACAGGTGGTCTCACAGGTTCTGGCACATAGGATCCCTAAGCTACATATGACAAAGAACTTCTCTGGGACCGTTGGGATGAATATGAGGGGGGCTTGGGCCCTCATGACAGCAGCCACAGTTCTGATGAAACAATACATGATGGGACCTTCCTGGAGTCTCACAGGACAAACATAGATGATCCTGGGATCTGTGGTTCTAAGGGTGACAGACTTCAGGCTGTGAAATACAGATCTTCTTTAGTTTCTATGGGGTGTGATTGCAAGTGGCACTGGGTCTTACACTTTCCTGGAGCTGTAGGAAACAGATGAACTCTTCTTCATATCCCAAGAGACAAGTAGACATCATGCCAGAATATATGGCACCAGTAAGAATGATCTCAAGTTTATGGGCTCTGGAAGAGAACTTCCTTAGGTCCTGCTGGGCAGGTGCGTGTAACGTTTGGACTTGTGTGATGTTATCCAGGTTCCTAGGTGTAGAAGGCAAAATGTTCTCTAGATCCTACGTGTCAAGCACAAGTATGACTTGGTTTTGTGGTTTTGGTATCTATAGCCCTGAAGCTACAAGGACATCAGTGGGAATACATCTATGTCACCTTACGATAGTGCTGGGGCGGAGGCTTGCGGTTTTGATAGTTCCAGGATGTTAAGGTGACCCTTCCCTTTGTTCTGAAGAGCAAGCTTATGGAAGCCTTTTTGCACCAGCAACTTCAGTCCCAAATTCGTGGTATAAGGAGAAACTCCTTAGTTTTGCAGGGTGAGCATGGGCGGTGTTGGTTTTAGGGTGCTTGGGGCCATGTTCCAGGAGATGAAGGACACAGACAGAACTTTGCCCAGGACCTTCACACCAGATGTGAGGGGACTTTTTCTGCTTCCCATGGGGCAAGTGTCAGTAAAACTCAGAATTTTGGCTATGGCAGCTGTTGGTCTTGAAGATAATGGATGTTGAGGGGTCCACTTCTAACTTGTGAGGTGTGCAGGGGGCCAATTCTGTAGTATTAGGGTGACAGTTGTTCACTCCTAAGGCAAGAGGGTATCTAGCAGTAGCTGTTGTAACACCTTGTTCTGGGGTTGGGGGGCCCAAGGTGAGTTCCTTCTTTGGAGCAGAGTAGCGGTTCTTAGATTAGCCATCTCTCCAAACTGGATTTAAACCCTCTGAGGGCTGTGGAATTCTCCTGCAACTGGGACTGCTTGTTTGCTGCTTTAATGGAGATTTCCGGTTATCTTTCTCCAGCAGTGAGATTTCTCCCAACTGGGATCTGTGGTTGAGGCTGCAACTTGATTTATTGCTCTTTACAGCTGGCTTTGCCAACTCCATGTTGTTCAGTGTTCCTGTCACTTTCTTGCTGATTTCCAAAATTCTTCAACCCTTGTCCTCAAAATTCAGTGTTTCCTTTGCTTTTCCTATTCTTCTCTATGGCAGAATTGTGTGTAAGGCGCCTCTGTATGCCATGGGGATCCCTCCTCCCATTATTAGCCTTCTAACAGTGAACAAATGTTTGTAGGTGCTGCTGTGCTCTAAGTCCTGTCCTTCTGGTCCAAAATACAGCACATGAATTTCGAATGGGTATTTTCTGAGCATAAGTTATATACAAGACACCAACTTTACTCCAGTTTTGATTCCTGAATTCCTTACAGAGCATGTCCTCAATGCCTATCCCTTCACCCCTCACTTAACATGTTTGTGAACAAAAATTATAGATTAATTCTTCATCACTGATTCATTAATTCTTCATACCTTGTCACTGTTAACTCTGCTTTTCCTGGGTTTCTGTTACATCCTTAATTTTTGAACTTTGGTCATTATGATCTGAAACAGATTTGAAGGGTCAAATTTACCCCTTTTTAGGGCAAAGACTTTAATCTGGGTCCGAGATATTTATAACTTGAGGACCCAGAAAGTTCTTGAAAGGGATTAAGAAATTTACTGAACTTGAGTGTACACACAGCAAACAGCAATACTATTTGGAAAGATTCACTGTTATGAGAGTTATTATTTTATTATTAGGTGCTCAGATCTATTAAAAAGGGAAATCACATGATCTGTCACTAGCTGTCATTAGTTAATGATAATGAAAGCACATTGCTGTGTTACAAATGGTTTTTTAATGGTTTGAGGGCCATATTACAGTACAGTTTGTTTTCTCTTATAATTTTGAGTGTTTTACTTTGAGCCTCTTTAGCAACTTAATTCTGAGAAGCTTATAATTTTTGCTATCAATGATTTCTATGGCAGAAAAGTCTAAAACTTCTTGAGTTGCAGTACCATTTAGAAAAACTTTGGACTCATGCATATTTCTGTTTCCTAGTGATGGTCCATTTAATTCAATTTAATGAGAAACGCACTTGCTCAGCTTTGTGCAAATATCAAGATATTCTGAAGGAGAGCTATTTCTGCTTTCCAGAACAGAAGACTCAGAGGGCTTGAAAAGATAATTGATTCATTGTGTTAGTCCTAGCAGTATGTGTCAAGATCCAAGATCATGTACAAGTTTAGAAACACTTGCATGTAGCTAATGATCTTAATAGAGTACAGATGCACATACAATACTATTATACTGGTAGCAAATTGGTCTTTCAGAATGACTGTCCATGGAATCCCATCCCTTAGATGGTTCTCAAAACTCTAACCTGCCAAGATTTCTCTTTTCACATCTGTACTTTTGTTACCCCTTCCTCCTAACAACAACAACTTATCAAAAATTATGTTGTGCTGCGCAAAACACCACAAGGCATGATCAACCCCTGTAACTCCATTTTTGGAATGCACATGAGCCAAACCCTTGAAGTTATAAAAGTTGAGCAACTTTAATTATGTATCCAGTGACATCTTTTGCAAATGGCATCTGACAAAGGCGAGGGTCTTATACTTAGTTATTGAATTTAGTCTTTATCTTCTACTTAGCTATTGAATACTGAGCACAGCCATCCCTTAGCATTCTTGAAGGGTTTTTTTCTGAGACTCTCTACAGCTACCACAATCCACGGATGCTCAAATCTTTTGTATAAAATTTATAGCTTGCACATAACCCACACATGTCCTGCTGTATAATTCAAAGAATAGACTGTTTATAATACCAAACACAATGTAAATGTTATCCAAATCTTATCACATTTATTTAGGGAATAATGGTAAGAGATAGAAGTCTGTGCATGTTGTGTACAGACTCAACCATTATAGGCCTAGTTATATTTTCAATCTGAAAATATTGTTTGTTGAATCTGCAGATGCTAAATCCATGGATATGGAAGGTCAACTACATATAAATATAACAAATATTATAAATTTATTTTCTCTAAAGGAAGAAAAGAACTTCATTGTATTGCATTTCTGGACCATAGGTAAATCTATAGTTTATAATAAAATTGAGTGTTTACCTCACCAACTACTCTACCAGAAATGAGTTATCTCATTCAATTCACACAAAACTATGTGAAAACTGAGGTATCATTATCTTTATTTTAGGTTCACAATTAGAAGAGGAGAGTTATGTGCAAGTGGTCTGGCCAAGTTTGGGAGTAGCATGGCTGAGTTCTCTGCTCAGGGTCCCACCCGCTGTCCTCAGGGTGTCGGCTGGACTATATCCTTGTGTGGAGTCTGGGATAAGAGTTTTATCCAGCCTTTCTGGCAAAGCAGAATTCAGCTCACTGTGAGTACAGAGACAAGGTCTCTGCGGTCTTCTAGCTGTCAGGTGCACCTCAGTCTTGGGTCATTCTCTGGTCCTTGCTAGGTGTTCCTCCCTGTCAGCAACATAAAAGCTGTCACATTCCCCTTATGCTCCAAATTTCTCTGATTTCTTTTTCTTGGATCAACAAGAGAAAATTCTCTTCTTTAAAAGGCTCATGTGATTAGGTGGGGCATATTTCATAATTTATAAATCCACTCATTTCCAGACTCAATGACATTGCAAAATTGTTCCACATTAGTACCCAGCTTAGTGTTTGAATGAATCACTAGAACTCAGAAACCTAGAGGATCTCTTCAGCAAACTACTAGCCTCTCATTTATCCTAGGAAAAGCAAGCACAGTTTAAAGCATTTTTAAATTGGTGATCTTCACTACTGTCTGGATGAAAGGAAGCCCAAAGATCACACAAAAGGAAGAATCTGAGAAGGATTCATGCTTAATTTGATCCTGATACTTTCTCATATCCTTACAAATTTTTCTACAATGTACATTACTCTTAGAATTACAACCCAGATTTTACCGTGGCTTATCAAGTCTTGCACAATGTGTTCCATTCTTATCTGTCTGGTCTCTTTTGGAATCATTTGCTTTGCTCCCTGATTCCCTTTCAATTTCTCAGTCTTTCCATGTTACCTCCTGCCACAGGGCCCTTGCATATACTGTTTCCTTTATCTCAAATTCTCCTTCCACGGTTAGTCATGGTTTACTTATTTAATTTTTACTTATATTTTACTTATTTAACTCAGACCATATTTCCTGTTATAAGCAAGCAGAAAACCAACAGAGGGGTAAACAATAAAAATTAGTGTTTCTTATCCATTGCCACGGCTGACATCTGTGGGGTAGAAAGCTGGAGAAGAAATGTGCCGGTGGGAATGACAGTGACAAGGGAAGCAGTGGTGCACACGGCACCACGGAGCAGGGCTGCGTGAACTGGAGAGGAGGCAGAGCAGGGCCCTAGACTGCCTTCGGGAACTCTAAGTGTGACTCATTTTCACAGATCCATCCTGGACACAGGTTCCTCTTTCTGGCCGTTGTTTAAGTTTTGTCCCTAGGACGCCATCTCTTAACACTCAAGCTGAGCTGATGAGATCCTGACAGCTGGGTCTCAGCCCAGTTTCCTGGCTCTCCCCAGAGTGGAAGCCTTGCAGACCACTGGCTAGGGGCAACGGTACAATCTTAGTTGATTGTATGGGGCAGTATTTTATTTTGTATGAATTTAATAAAATACTAAGACCTTTTAATTTTATTCGCAACACATCCATAATTTTTGTGCATAATACCCCTCAGATATAAATAACATTTATACAATTCTACTCAACTAAAAGTTGGAGAATTGCATGATTGCATCAGTGAGATAGAAACATCTGATAGACGGCAAGTTTCCCCTTTCAACCTTCAGATCTAAGCTCGACCTCATTTCTTCATGGAATGTTTCTGAGCAACAGCCCTTCTATTTTACAGTCTCCCAGTGATGTGAATTTTTTTCCCTATATTACATATATTTGTTCAGGGAATTATTCTTCCAATACCCATATTCTCTACCAGATTGCAAGATGAGTGCCCACCGAAACAGTGTGTGTTCATTCTCCTCAAGCCCCCCCACACACAGCAAAGTACCTCTGGTAGCTCACTCTCAATAAATATTGATTAAGTGGATAAGGGAGGCAGATCATGGATATTTGCTTTTAATTCAAATTACCTTTTAAAATGATCTATACAATTCAGTAGCATTTAGTCTACCAAGAGCATTTTCACATACTGTATTTCCTGTCACTTGCATCAGTAAGTGGAGTAGTGTGCCCACATTAAAATTGAAGGCTTGCCTTTCAGGGATGTTTTTCATGTACATAGACTAAGATTACAAAGTTATCCTTCAAAAAACGCAACTTTTATCAGTCTAAGGATCCAGAATCTAGAAGGTCAATACAATCATGGTATGGAAAAAAAGTTGGTTAAAACATGGGTCATGGGTTCTAAATTGACAAGGAAAGAAACAGAGAAGACGGTTAATGCATTCAGAAGAAATGAGGACTTCTCATCCAGGGATCCTAATATCTTCAAAAGTTAATCCAGGGGGCAGATACACACACACACACACACACACACACACACACACACACACACACACAAGACTTCACTGTGGAATGGTTACAAGTCAAAGTGTGACCATGGAAATGTCTACTGAAGTGATGAAGCGAAGTGGAACAGAACTAAGAGTGCTGGAAGGGTCCTCTGCATGGAGATTTAAGTCTCACACGATGACCAAAGCGTGTAAAAGACACTGGTGGTGAGAAAGAGTGGGAAAGCAGGGAAGAGAATATAGTCAAACAACATGGGCTTCAGAGGAAGAGGATTTTATCAATGAACAGAGTAATAAAAGCTTCACTGTTTAAGAAAATATCTTATGAATATAGTCAAATACATTGTACATATTGAAGCCCCTCCCCAAACATGAAGCTCAGGGGGAGAGTTAGGCGAGGGGAATGATGGAGGAGAAATAAGTAAGGTGTGTTACATGCACACGGATCTGCACACCTGATACACGCTGAGGAAAGGTGTGGAGAAGAAAGGAAATCTCTCATGACTTGGAATTCTTTGCACCTCGAATGAGGATGAAAGGGGTGTGGAGGAGTATGGCGGTGGTTTAAAGGCTATCGAAAGACCAGCGAAGGAGGGTTTGTGTAACAGGAATACTTGAACTCTGGAAGGCATAAGAGAGAAGAATATGAGCTCTACAGAGGATATTCCACTTGGAGACACCCTACATGAAACACTACAAATACATTTCATTTCATATTTTTTTCAAAGTCTAGATTTTATAAGAGAACACCAAAGGCTAACTTAATGACAAGGGTATTACAGAGAATATTAGCATATCCGAAGTCCTGAGACCCTTAAGCTCCAGGTGCATGATGAATCAACATTCCTAAGAATTCATCAACTATTTTATATTGCCTTTCTGAGATACGAGCTTCATATTACATCTGTAACTGCGAAGTATTGTATATGTTTATGTTACTTTCTTTAATTGGAAGAGCAACTAATTTGGCCAGTACTTTTAACAACTAACCACACAGCCCTGATGACTTGGAGATATATGTGCTATCAACCCGAGGAGACTTTTACTGTCAAAAGTGAAGAGGTGAAATAAGCCCTCCTCATAGCCTCCACCTCTAGCAGAGCCAGATCGTGTGCATTCCTAGTCAAGGAAGATCTAAATGATTCCAACCTTCATCAGCTTTTAGAGCTCTGCAGTACACTTTTAGCACTCATTCAACACTTTCAACTGTATGTATTAACATGTTTATATTTGCATCATTCCAATAACTGATACATAATTCCAATAATAACAAAGATCAATAATAACAAGAAACATTTTATAACTCCTTTGTTATCTGCTTCAGCATGTAAATCTATGCTAGAAATATATTCAGACTTCATTCAATTACTAACTGATTAAAAGTTACAAAACCCCAGGTTAGTAAAGCAATATTCATGCTTGTTTTTTGTGACCAGGACTTCCAGGCATGCTAAGCATAAGTTAGCACTCTTGTGTTCTCTTGTAAAGACTGCCTATCAAAGCTATCCAGATGTACACAGGCACCCTATTATTTCCAGAAAGGCTTTCCCTGGCCTAATTAATTCAGCCCTGCTCTTTCAAGATTGCCCAGTGAGTAGCACCATTGAGTATGAATGACTACAGATGCTGGCTCACACGGCAAGGAGTTTTACGAACTGAGTGTGAACTATAAGCAGGGGTAAAATATTACCTGTCCCTGTTGCACTATTTATACTAAAGCTGTTATTTGAAAATTGGCTATCCCTGTGTAAATACCATTCTCACAGAAGTAGGTTTTAAAATAGGCATATTTCCCAGGAAGCCAGACGACAGGTCACAGGGGAAAAGGACAATGAAATAGTAAACCAAAACCTGTTCCTATCAACACACACACTAGGTGTAAGGTCTAAGGCTGTTTCTCTTCAGTGTGTTGGTTGGTATAAGTTTAATTCTCGAGAGGCAAACCAATGCTCTCTCATTTAGCAAGTGCGCAAACCATACTTTTCAAATCAATAAACTATGTGTGGGTCATTTCTAACTTCCCAAAGTCTAGTATTTTACTTGGTTAGTAGTGAGTGCTGTCCAGTTATCTATCCAATCTTCTGAAGATGTGTCAATAGTCTTCTACTCTGAAGTGATATTAACATCTTCGTTGTCTTAGTTCCCCTTTTATCACAGGCTGGCTACTTATCTTACCTTTAGCAAATATTCAGATCAGAAGAACCTAGACAGTCGCTTCTCTCCCTGGGGAACTTATTATGCCTTTCCTGGTTAGTATTGGAAAGATGGAGCTTAGGTCTGCAGTCATTTACAGATCTGGATCAGTCTGGAAGATGAGGATGAAGCTTGTATGTAGAAAGTGAGTCAGTGAGTGAAGGTAGAATAAATCACCTCATTTACAGGGGTAGGAACAGGGAGAGCTAAAGAAAAACATCTGTATTAATTCTAGAAACTGAGTAAGATTTTCCAAAGCTCTAAACTAAATCCACTTCAACCTTACTGACTGTTTCACAAACTCTTTCCTTTTTAAATTACTATACTCAATCATTTCATGTTCAGTTTAGGTAAGGAATAAATTGTGGGGGCTTTCCCACTTTTATCCTACTTTTAGATCATTTAAAAATCAGTCTTACTGAAGTATAAATTACATACAATAAATGACATCCATTTAAAATGCATAAACCAACACTCTCTGACAGATGCATCTACCACAGTCAAAACACAAAATATTTACATTTGTCACCCTCAAAGTTTTCTGACCCCTCTTTGCTATCCATCTCTTTTGCCTCTTCTGGCCTTGGCAATCCCTGATTTACTTTTTTGTCATTATAGATTAGTTT
Source organism: Dinomys branickii (assembly GCA_004027595.1). Taxonomy (NCBI): domain Eukaryota; kingdom Metazoa; phylum Chordata; class Mammalia; order Rodentia; family Dinomyidae; genus Dinomys; species Dinomys branickii. The sequence continues at coordinate 22,588 of PVLD010010910.1, read as the reverse complement.
GCATACATAGTGCTTTATATTAATGGAATAGTGCAGTACGTACATACTCGTTCCTGACCTCTTTCACCCATTCCTACCAATGCTTTGCATGATGGGAGCCGCTGAAGCTGGAAAATAGTTACACATGCAGGATGAAGCCAGCCTGAGAACACAGGAATTCCTCAGAGTAAACAAGCCATTGTAACTTTGTTAACTGGTTGCTGGGCAGGGAGGCAGAAATTAACCAACCTCTCCGGAGACTATAAATAAATGCTTTACTGTTTTGGGGTAGTCCTCTTGCTCATCAGGCAAGAGGTAACTACACCTGACTCTGGCTATCTCTTGTCTTTATTTTCTAAATCCTTTCCCCATTTTCTCCCAGTGACCACTGAGAGACCACTGACTCCCACATTTGCATATATACGTAGTTTGCTCTTTTTATCCCTGAGTGATAGTCTATTGTCTGGATATTGTATGGAAAGACCTAGTCAATCCATATTTTGTTTATCCAGTCACCTATTCATGCACATTGCAGTTACTTCCACATTGTGACTATAATAAATGAAGATTGTGTAAAGATGTTTTTATTTTTCTTGATTAAATACTCAGACAAGAGATTGCTGGATCATAGGTTAAGTGCACTTCTTACTTTTTGAAAGTCTGCCAGATAGCTCTCGAAAATGTGGCTTTATAATTTGGCATTCCCACAGCAAAATGTGACTTTCACTTGCTTCGAATCTTCATCCTCACTTGATATATTTTTAGTGTTTTAAATTTTGATACTCTAAAGCACATGAAGTGACATTTTATTTGGCTTTAGTTTGCATTTGCCTAACGACGACTTGGTGCTGAATGTCTGTGCGTGTGTTTATTTTCCTGTAGCACACCTTCTTTCAAGTAATGTTTGTCCAGATGACTTAGTCATTTTTTCATTGAGCTGTGTCTGAGTTGCCAGATTTTTCCATATATTTCAGATAGCAGTCTTTCGTCAGATGCATATACTGCGAATATCTTCCACTGTTCTGTAACTAGTGGTTTTCATTTCTTTTTTAAAATTTGTGTAATTTTATAGTTTTCAAATTTTGCTTTTTATTAGCACATGTTTGAAGTACATAATGAGTACATTCCTCATTAGAACTTGGTATATTTACATAACACATTTCAATCTCAAAAATAATTTTATTTTTATAGCCTAAATTATGATTTTCTAGTTTATAATTCATGCTTCTTATGTCATGTCAAAGCATTCTCCACTCTCAAAAATCACTAATTTTTTTTGTCTCTGTACAATGGGCTCCCAGGGACCCCTTGCTCTAGGCAGTCACATCTTTGTGCAATCTTTTCTAAGTCTTATTCAAAGTAACCCTCTTCCAGAGTGATCTGGTTATGATCACCTAATACTTCATTTATTCAATTTATGGATTTTGATGTGTGCATCTAATGATTCAGCAAACCTCAGACTTCCCCAGGTACTACATGGTCCATATGAGAATGCTGGACAAAAAACTGGATCTTTGATATAACAATATTTTTTCTTTTTTTATCATTGTGAAAGCAGGTAAAATTCTTCCACAGACTCTAAGCTTGGGAATGTTCTCAGAGCTTTTTTGGTCTGATTACCACCATTTTGTCATGAGGTTAAAGTTAAATTGCTAAAGTTTAAATGATTTTCTCATTAATACTTATTTACCTTCCTTCTCTAAGCAGTAATCTGAAGCTTACATGCAATTCTGATGTGATAGTTTTACTATTTCTCCTAATCTGAATTACATCACTGAAGGTATGCCTTACTTTACATTCCAGTCTCGATTGTGCTTCAGAAGAATTATCTGAGTTCCTAATTTGAACTGAGAATTTCGCTACCCCCTTAGAGATGAAACATCTCCCACCTTCAAATGTTCCTTACTCATCTGCTGCTGCCTCACAAACTCTGGCATAATGTAGTAGCAACACTATTATCTCACAAGTTCTTGGGTGAGAAGCCAAGGATAACTTAGCTGAGTCTCTGTGAGGAATGCTCAGAAGGCAACAAGACTTTGGCCAGGTCATTGCTTGATCTCAGAATATACAAGGTCAAGATGAACCAATGATGTTGCTGGTCATATTCAGTTCCTGGTAAGCATTCAACTGAGGATTTCCATCTCCTATGGCACTGGCTGAAGATCAGAAATAAACCTCTATTCCCTGTCTGTGGTTCTTTCCATTTGTGCCAAGATCACAGATCAAGCCAGAGACAAAACATCAGTCTTTTGTACCTAACGTCAGGTATGATGGCCCCTCACTATGGTCGCACTGTATTTGTCAGAACCAAGTCTGTAGGTCCAGGTCAGTCAGAGGGAAAGGGTGGTGCAAGGATATGATGACCCAGTGGAAGGGATCCATAGGAGTGTTTGCAGCGGCCACCTCCCTCACTTGCCTCTAACAATGCAGTTAGAGCAGCCGGGACTCATTTTATTGGGGCAGACCTTACATATTAAGAATTAGCACCTGCAGATAGGCATTATCCCAAATGACGGCCCTGTGGGAAGAAGGACACTCTGCTTGCTTATTATAGGTCAGCTCACCAATACGAATGTATTTGTTACATGATTAGTAATTTGGGATAGCAAATCTTGGTACAGAGAGTAATATAGATTTTGTTTTACCAGGAAGTGAGACATGTATTTCTAACCAAGGAGAAGACCCAAGTGACCAGGCAGCCTTGTGAAGGTTAATAAAGTTTGCAAGGGAAAGAGAAGGTCGGTTGAGCTAGCGAGACCACCAGTGCCTCAGGGCCTTTGACCAGAAGCAGCCTCAGCCTCAAATGATATTGGCAATTTCTATACTTAAAATAAAAGACAAACCCATTGAATTTTCTCCATTAATTCCAGACTCTGGAATTACTGCATTATTGACTATAGTCATGAAGTTCTATGCATCAGTTGTTCAATTCCTACCATTAAATTCTTCTTTTATAAAGAATGCAAATGGACTGTTGTAGTCATTGTCTGTTGCTGGGACACAGTCCTTGACACAGGCAATTGAAAGGAGGAAAGGTTTATCTTGACTTGCAGTCTTCAAGGTTGCAATCCACAACTGGTGGGTTCCGATGCAGAAGTCGCCTGGTGGAAGAGCCTGCTGTGGAGGAAACTATTCACAGCACAGAGGCTACGAAACAGAGAAGAGGAGCTAAGGAGGGCAACCTACCCTTCCAGGTTACGTCCTCGGTGAGCCACCTCTGCCACCCAGGCCCTGAATCCTAACAGTGCACTCGGTGATGGGCTCAGTGGTAGACTAACTCAATGATCAGTGCGCCACCCCTGTGAGGCAACTATATTCCAAACGTGTGGTTTTGGTGGAACACCCAAGGTCTAAATTATAAGAAAGACTTATGTTAGTTGCATTAGATTGGCTTTCATTTCTGTGACAAAATACCTGAAAAAAGCAACCTAAAAGAGGACAGATTTATTTTAGGTGATGGACTGAGAGATTTTAGTTCATGGTCATCTGGATCCAAGACAAATGTCATGGTGGAAGGGTGACAATGAAAAATTGTTTAACTTCATGACAGCCAGAAAAAAAAGGGGGGGAGGGGGTGGGGGAAAGGATACTCTTGCAAGTTAGGTGCCGAGTGATCTACTTCCTCCAAATAGTGCTGTCCTCTCAACAGCCCAGTAAGCTGTGAGCCCATCGTTGGCTTAGCCCACAGATGAAGTGAGCTCCTGCAGAATCCTTTAACTTCCCCAAAACCCCAGCTCCGAACACATGAGATTTGGGGTGACAGTTTTTGTCCAAACCACAACACCGGTTTATTATACAGCTTCTTTGATGAGAAAAAAATGAATATTCTCTGAAAATGAAAAGAATAGCCTCTGGTCTAATGCCTGCGACAACAAATGCACGTTTTTGAGAAGAAATCATCGAGATATTTTCTGGTGGACGGTGTCCCTGGCACAGGGTTTAGAAAGTGAGCCTGGAGGGAGGGGTGACTCTTGTGCACTGCACTGGGTGCCGGTTGGACTGAGCAGACTGTTTCTAAGAGGACTTAACTGAGCATTCTTCTTCGCCTTTGCCATCAAAAGGCAAAACAGAAAAGGTGGAAGCCAGGAAGCTTGAGTTTGTGTTTCAGTGTTGCTCCATAGTGACCAAGGCCAAACATCTCTTAGATCTCCGCTTTTCCCTTCCTGGCTGAGGTTCTACGAAGTAGATGGAAATGTACATGGCATAGTCTTGTGGTAAGTAAAAGGAACAATATTTGGGCACTTTTTGAAGCGTAACTCACGTGGCAGAGGAGTTTTGGGCATCCATTGAGAGCTCTGTGACGTGAATTACTTGTTCACTCCAAAAGAGGGAAAGAGGCTGCCGAGCTTGGCCCGCAGACTGGAGACGAGGAGCGGAGATCTTCAGCCCTGTGTGCATTCATCGTTCCCGGCGGCGTCCACGGAGACGCCTGTTGTCATAAATCATCGGATAAATCTAAGTCTCCCACGTATCACAAAGTGGACGATTGTTTCCTAATATCAGAAAATCCCATGTTTTAAAAAACGAAATAATAGATGAAAGAACAGTTTGTTAAATGCGAGTTTGAAGAATTGTGCCAAAGAGAAACATTTCACCTCTGCTGGAAAATTACAAGTCCAAAAAAAATCCGCAACAACAAAATCGGTGTTTAGATTTCTTACCCTCCCGGCAAAGAGGAGAACGGTTTGGGAGATTATCAAACGGCAGGACTCCTGCCAGCCTCAGTCTGCTCACAAAGGTAAATCCACACCTTCAGTTGTCTTCCTTCCTTCCTTTAGACACGTCCTTCAATGTTATCAATATCTTTATTTTGTAAAGGCAGGAGGCTATGGAAGAGGTCAAGCTGCTGCAATTACAGCATAATGTATGAAAAGACGGCCACACATAACGAAATGAGGCAAAGGAAAAATCTAATGTAGATACAAGATCGTATTAAATATTTAAGCACCGACAAAATGGCACTGTCAGTCTCAAAAAATTCATGTACTGGATTTTAGGGGCAAAGCGAAGAAATGCAAGCAATACATTTTTTGCCAGATGAGAATGTGGCTGTGAAGAAGCAGCTAGGCGGGAAAGGCTCTTCCTGCTCCTCCCTGGTTCCCACAGGAAGCCGACTGGCTCCTCATTCAGCTCAGACCCTCTCTGTGCATCGCTGTAAGTAAATCATCAGGTCACGGGGGTGCACTGATCTCCCCACCTACATGAAAAATGGTGCAGGAAAGGCACTTTTACACTACAGTAACAAAAGATTCAGATTAAAAGAAAAACTGAGGGAAAATAGAACAAAAAGTCCATAAAAATGTGTCACTGAGTTCCCATCCCCAAAGGGAAGAAGCGTGAGAGGAGGGTGGGTTTCTAAACATCGTAACTCCCTCTGTTCTAAAGCCAAATCAAAATGGATCAAAAACTTGTATATGAAAAATGGGAAGCGCTGAATCTGTTGCATGAAAAAAGCTGGTAAGACTTTTGAGGCCTAGGCCTAGGTGGGGACTTTCTGAGCAGAACTGCAGTTACACAAAAACTATCACCAACAATCACAAACGGGACTATACCAAACTAAAAGGCTTCTGCACAGCCAAGGAAACTAAAAATACTGATTCCATTTGACCCAAGTGTGTCTCCTCTGGCTGTCTCCCTAAAAGCATTAAAGGCATACACGCCCATGTGTGTTGATAGCAATAGGGCCCGTAAGAGCTAAATCTGGGGAGCCACCTACATATCCATTAACAGAAGAACGAATAAAGATAATGAGGTATTTATACCTAATGGAGTAGTGTGAGCCCCAAAGAAAGGAGCAGCTTAGACGTTCTCGGCCAAGTGGATGCCCTTTGAGACCATAACGCCAGGTGAAGTAACTCACACGCAGGAGCTTAAATACAGCATGGGTTCTCTCCAGCTGAAACATGAAGTATAAATAATTTAGGATCAAATGAAAATATAGTTGATGGGAAGCAGGGAAGGATACTTTGTGGAGCTGGAAAATGGATCCGGGGTGGAGGGTGACAGGAAGGATAAAAGGGGAAGGAAAATGCATGAAGACACAACATGTGTATGAACTAAATCCCTGTGATGAGTGTGTCTATTGTGCATTACAAATGTATGTTAATAACAATCACAATTTAAAACAATAAAAAATTTTAATAGGCTATGGACATATTTTAGGAAAAACATCAGTCTTTCTCACCTCAATAATGGGTTAGAGCATTTTTCTCCATCAGAGCATCTCAGGTCCTTGTCATAGAGATGTGATATAAGAAAAGGGACATCCCATGAAAAAGGCTGTCTTAGTTACTTGTTTTCACTGCTGAGACAAAATACCCAATGCCCAAAGTTAAAGGCGGAAAGGCTTATTCAGCTCACAGTTTGTAGAGGTTTCAGTTTACAGATGGCTAGCTCCCAGGCAGGATGGCGTGGTAGAAGGACCTCACAGGGAAGAAGCAGTTCATGGCAGGCAGAAGGCAGAAGACAGAAGGCAGCAAGTGACAAATGAAAAGCAGCAACAACAGTAGCCCTCTTTCCATCTCATATACTTTATCCAGGCTCCCTGCTCGCCTTAGGGTGGGCAACCCTCACATCTTTGACCCTAGCGTCACGCTGTGAATCAACCCCGGCATCATATCTGTGATCTCAGCCTTACACGACCCAAACCCAGCCATCTCCGCAAAGCCCCACCTATGAGCGCATGAGACTTTGGGTCATCTAGATACCAGCCATAGCAATGACTTTCAATTCTACATTGTTATTATAGTTTTTACTTATAATTCAGAATTTGTGTGAGGACCCCCAGGCTTAAGAACAAACTTTGAAATAAAAAATAGTATAGCTTAAATAGGTCCAGTGTTGGATCTCAACACTTGAACTTATTGAATATAAAATATTAATTAAGTTATCAAATATTCTGAACTCAGTGAGATTAATATAGAACCCGACACAGAGTAGTTGCTAAATACATTTCCCCTAACTGGATTCACAAACAATGAAGTACATAAGTTTTATACTCTACCTTGTACCGTTAATTAACCAAGGTTTGTTGGCTGCCTCCATTTTTAAGATATTTATACCTAAGTCTCCTACTCTTTATTTTTTCTCCAAATTTTATGATTAAAACTTGATTTTTGAAAAATAAACCCAGACTTCTGTTTGAAAGGAAAATGGATATCATCCCCACCAGATCTCAGAGGATCTTTGTCTATTTAATTTACTTACAGGCATTATGGAAGGTAGGAGTCATATCACTGACATCCCAGTTGAGAAATATTAGATAGAATATTTAAAAAATTATTTTTATTATATAGTAAATTTAAAGGAAGAAAGGAAAAACCTCTAATACAGAAATAAGAAATGAATGCAAACCTAACACTGTGTTGCGGGGCATATGGAATTGGATGAAGGCCCTCAAAGACTACAGTTTTGGACCTATGCTGGGAAAGGAGAGATCTCAGACTTGTCTGAAATGCAAAAAGATAAATAAATCATAGTATGCCTTGAGGAAAGCAGTTTCTAGGGAATGTACCTTCCATGACTGGGGAGCTAGAAAATTCTGCTTCTTGTATAAGGAATTTGGTATTTGCAGGTACCGCAGAGAGCAACAAGAGGCACAGAGGAAGATTAAAAATCCCAGTCTATAACACTTATGGCAGCAAGGAGGGAATTAATACCAGAGCTATGCCTGGGGGCCCAAATAGGAAAGTAACCTAGCTGCTTTGGTTCGTAGGGCCCCAAAAGGAGTAAATTGAAAAGAATGGAAGGGTCTTTCAGCGTCTCAGAGTTTATGAGAGTTGTACAATATACACTGAAGATGGACTACTGTATCCATACGTGTGCCAAGAAGAATCTCCCACCACCAAGAATCAAGGAAAGACATGCAATCAAGAAGAAAATCAGATACTCAAAGGTGAAAATGTTGTAGTAAGTGGTCTGACTGTTAAATACTTTTTGATAAAATATCAGTACATTGAACCTATTATAATCACAAACAAAGGAATATGTATATGTATCCAAAGAGCAGTGTCTATGTTCCCAAACACTCACGTTATTCTAATACAGTTTAGAGCAATTGTGAATGGGAATCCGTTTTATGGTCTGGGATTAGAGTTTTATTCAGGCCAACAGAACAATCTTGGCAAAGAAAAACTGCAGGGGACTCTGTATACAGGAGGCATTTGAGAAGATTCCTTTGGTTTTATTTAAAAGAAGCTAGGAAGAAGTCTCATGTATCCCAGGACAGCATCAGAGGAATTTTGTTACTACCAGAAACCATAAGTGACAGAGGAAAAGGCATCAGCAAGACACTGAAACCTAGCCAGTTCCACACGAGACAGTGTTTTGAGCATGTTCAGCCCGTGTAGTACTAGGAGCCTAGGGCCATATATTAACATAAAACCTGTCCGATACAACTCAACAGGCAACCCAAGCAGAATAAAAAGCAAAACTCTTGCATTATGACACATCCTAAATCAGGACACCCCAGCAACCCCTACAAAAGATTAGTTGGCAACTTAAATTCACAACCACACAATAAAGTGGGAGTGCCAAGCACAATTTAAACCAAGGAGGAATAGTGCACCCTGAATGTAGAAGAATTATCTATTTTATACCATGAATAAGCTTAAAAGTGGGACAAGCAGAAGGAAAAGGGAAGCCATAATAGTTACTGTCATGTATATGAAACTATTTGTAAGTTGGGCATATTAAGCTGACTGAGATTTTAGACTGAAATTTTAAAGAAAACCACCCAAACAACAGAAGCAAAATAGCTTCTGAACTCATGAAAAAGGGGCATGGTAAGACACAAAATAGAGTCACCTAACAGAGAAACAGAAAAGGAGGGAAAGAGAAAGGAAAAGTGTGGAGAGAAAACGTATGCAAAGTGAGTAGAAATAAGTCCAAATATACTAGTATTCACAACTGCTTAAAGCTGTATAATATTCTATTTGACCAGTGCAATACTAGTGGACTTTCTAGATGACTCTAACATTTTTGACACAACTTTACAATCACTATCCTTATGACATTATGGTACTGTGTGTGCGCATGTGTGCGTGTGTGCGCGTGCATGTGCGTGCGTGTGCGTGTGCATGTGCGTGCGTGTGCGCGCGAGCGCGCGTGTGTGCGTGTGCGTGTGTGTGCGCACACGCGCGTGCAAAGGTGCACTGGATAACCTGTGTAATACTGTTACCTCCCCCCAGCCGTCCTCCTGCCTTTGTTCTCCTCACTGGTCTTCTGTCTTTTATTCGTATCGTAATTCTGTATGTCACTTAATAAGTAGTAAGTTTCTCTTCAGCTCTCTATTATTTGTTGTTTCTATGTTTTTCTGTTGTTGATTTTTAAAATATTGATTCATGGAACATTTTTATAATGAAAATAGGTCATTTTGTTGTACATAATAGCAATTTTTCTGAACTGGCTGTATTCTGAATTTTTATTTACTTTTGTTTTTTTCTAGTTTTATTTTTATTTCATTTTTTATTTTAAAGATAAGAACAAAAGCATATTAACAAACACAGACATCTAGAAAATAACACAAAAACAATACAAGCAATACAGAATTTCAGACAAGGTGAGAGGAAATTAACAATGGTTGTATTACATGTTGATATTTTCAAATTGGATACTCAGATAAACATAGACATGTACGATTGATCCAACATTTAGACATTAACTGTTTCTTTCAATAGAGCAATAAAAGTCAGTAGTACCACTATGTTAGTTATCCTGTGTATACATATATACATATTTTCCCCTTCTTTCTTTTCTCTTTCCCTCATCCCGGTTGCTCTTTCCTTTTGAGCAGTTTCCTTTTGTTTTACATAATGGAATATTTCTTAGCTATAAAGAAAGATACTCTTGAGGCTTTTATAGGAAAATGGATACAACCAGAGACCATACTCATAAATGAAATAAATCAGACCTGCATGTGAATTTTTATTATTATTATTTTTTTTATTTTAGAAACATAAAAGTACAAAAACATATTGACAAACAGACACCCATTATCATAGAAAATAGTACAATCACAACTAATCTATAGACAAGGTGATATGGTCTCAACAGTAGTTGTTGCTTTATCCATTGATATCTTCGACTTGTAGATGTATGGACCCATATACAGACATGCAAATTTAGTCAGACAGTTATTATTTTATTTTTTTCATATTTGAGGTTTCTTTTTACGATGAAATGTACTACTCTTATGTTTTCTGCTTTGAAGTCATATCTTAAGAGATCATCTCACTCTGAATATTTATAAACACATACCCGAGTTGAGTTACCTTTTACTGTTTGTATTCTGTTTTTATTTTTAATTTATTTCAAATATAGTTCATTGCATTATTTGATGATTTTAATCTTTCTTGTTAATATAATTACTGAAGATTTTTCCAGCATTGTTTAGCATGTATTCAGTTCTGATTTGTTTATTTAGTTCTGATTTGTTTTCACCCAACTTCAATTTCATACATATCTTTTTTTTTTAATTTTTCTTTTTTTATTACATGTTTGTAGTGCATAATGATTACATTTGCCAAGGGGAGTTGGTATGTGTATGGAACGCATCTTAATTCTTTTTTCATCTCTTAATCACCTAAACTTTCCCAAAATATCTATCTCTCTGTTTCCTAATATCTACCTTTTATTTTGCCTTTAAACTTATCTATATTTTGGATTTCTCATGTGAGATAATCCATGTGTTATTTAAACTTGTGTGTCTCATTTATTTCATTTAACATTATGGTCTCAAGGGGCATGAATTTGCCTACAAATATCTTTGATGTGAGTTGCATAATACTATATTTTTATTATTTCAGGCTTTTCTGAATTTTTACTATTTCATTTTTACTACCTCACTGCCTTCTTTCTTTAGTTTTTTCTCAGTATAACAGTTCATTGTACAATTTTCTTGGTGCATGCAGCATTTTGGTTTATGACATCAAACAGAGACTTTGATTATCTGATTTATCACATTTTAAATGAATGAATTGATGGTTATAAAGTAAGAAATCAATTTTATTTGTAACTAAAATATTTTATGTCTCTGACATATATATATATATATATATACATATATTCTCATTCTCTTGATTTCATGGATAATGTTCAAGTGTTATACCAGAGAATTCAACCAGTTAATAGTAAAACTGTCTTATAACACAGCCTTAAAATAGGAAATCCAATGAAATTTTTATGTTTCTTTAAAAACAAATACATTTTAAGAGGTGAGAACTTTCCTTCCACAGTAAAGAGTTAACCAAGGAATTTAGGAAGGCATTTATGCAGAATCAAAGCCTGTACAACAGAGAAAAGAACCAGACCAGTGGCGTAAGCATAATATAACTCGGCCGTTCTTAGAGAATATTTTCAGTACAAAAAATTGAACTGTTTTTATGGTAGTATTACGAATATAATAATGTTGTAAGAAAACATTGCATGACAAAAATAATATTTGTGCAATGAAATTAAAATGTTTCATCTCAGCTCCATCTGCACACTGTCTTATGTAAACACATTCCTGTTTGCTCACTACGAAGAAGTAGTTGTATACACACTCTCAGGGCAGCTTGACATGCAGTCAAGAGGTCTAGACTGTAGTACTTGTCTAAGTATTCAAACTCTTTCTTTTGAGAGAAGTAGAAGAGGCAGTTTCCAATGAATTTGTCTTTTGCAGAGTCCCCTTCAAATTTTATGTAACCCCAGGAAAAAACACATAGGGCTTCACTCGGATTGGAATTAAGACCACCACAATTTAATCGGGGCTTTATTTGTTGTATCAGGGACAGTCTCAGTGTCTGTTGGGTGGCTATTACTACCTCAGGAGTTCAGTCTCAGTGTCTTAGGAAATCTCACCTGGGCTGTCCTAGAATGGACTTTTACCTGCACTTAGTCCGTTATGTATACCTCACATTGCCCCCTGGAGTACACACAGGTCATAGGCCTGGGCTACCTTGTGCTGCTTTTGGGTGTGCCAATCACAAATGCATTTTTAATTCATTGTTCTGTTGCTCCTTCATACATATATAAGCCATAATATATATGGCTTCTCTGTTTCTATAGTAAAAATATTACGCCATAACGTACTATTTTTAAAACAGTGCTCAAAAAGACTGTTAGATATGTCGGGCTGTTAGAAGCCCCAACATGCCCATAACCAGAGAAACAGACGTATTGGCAATAACTTGTCCAGCAATTCACAGGCCTCACCCACTTTGCTTGAAATACTATCAACAGTAATAATTACCCAATTGCCCTCCTAAGACAGTCACCCTCCTTCTTACACACTGGAACTGAATTCATTGCTTCCGACTCAGAGATGGTTTTCAATCAATATGTCCATTGTGTCGGGGTAAATGCAGGTTGGCCCTTAGCCAAGGCTATGCCCAAGACATTAGTCCTGTGTTCCCTGAGTGAATTCAGCCTTTCTTATACGATTCAGGTATTTAATCATTTCATGTCCACACAATATCACTGTGAGCCTTGGGAAGCATTACCACATTGCTGTTTTTATTTTGTCACTCACTCCCCTGTCTGGTTTGTTTTTAAAGGTTTAACTGAGCCTTTAGCCTGAAGGCTGTTTCCTTTACATGTGTTGTACAGAAGTATGTAGGAATTTCACCAAGAGAAATATAATGAGCGTTGGAAATGGGACAAGTTTTAGGCTCATATGGTCCTATGCTTGAGATCTGGCCGTCACTCACTCACTGCAACCTGGGAAAGTTTGCTTAGCTTCTCAAAAACCTTATTTTCCATCTGAAATCATGCACACTAAACTTCAAATTGCATAGTTATTTTGCAAATTAATAATAAAATCAAAGTACATAGTTGATTTTTTAAAAAAAATACAGCTTCTTTGTTTATGAGTGTTATAAACTTTAAAAAGTTCACTGAAAAATATGATTTATGATCTATAATTATTAAAAAGAAAAAAATAGTTGTTATCATGAAAAAGAGATTGTTGGTTTTTTTAAACCCTAATGTTTAAGTTAACATATTTCTTATGAAAAATGTGACATGAATTTTGAATTACAGATGACTCAATTCAACAAGAACTATGAAAGACCCAGGACTCACTCGAAGGACCTGGCCTTTGATGGTCACATAAGCCAGCAATAGGCGAAGATAACATAGGGACGGTGTAACTTAAAGACAGTATCAACAAAATCAGTAAGAACTACACGACAGTGCTTTGCAGATTAAAATATAAGTTCAATTTGTAGGGGCACAACAATGAAAGTGTTTCAGAAAGGAAAAAAAAAATCTTTGGATCTGGGCTCGCCCTACAGAAAGAAAGCCTACAAGTGGGGATGGAGGGAGGCATTCTGGAAGAATCAGGGCAGTCATGACTGCACAGTGATGTTTTGTCAGTGACAGGTCCCATGCACAACGGTGGTCCCGTAAGATGCTGATGGAGCTGAAAAATTCCAATCAATTAGTGATGTTATAGTCATTACAATGTCCGCATGAAACAGATCACTGCCTGTTTGTGGTGATCTAGTGAAAAAGAACTCATTGCACTGCAGATCTATTACAGTAGAGCACATGGAACTGTGCGCATTATAAAGAGTTGGTAACAATAACATAAACTATTGTACTGTTTTACGTATTAATTTTTATCATTATTTATTAGTATGCACCATATACCTATTTATGCTCTTCTGTAGGCTTCATATCTTTGTGTTTACAGTGTCTTGATTGCAGTCAATCAAGTGATTGACCTATAGCATCTGGGTTTGTGTGGGTAAAATCTCCGATGTTCTTACAGTGACAGAATTGCCTCATGACACACTTCTCAAAACATATCCCTCCTGTTCAGTCATGAGTGACTGTTTTGAAAAGTTGCCATGAACTATTGACATGCTAGTGTATGCCAGACATGCTGCTAAATGTGACATCTCATTTAATCCCTCCAATGCGCGTATAGACATTATATCTATGTAATAAAATAGCAAGGATGAGAGCAGCAAAGGTACTTGGGGAAAGTATTACAGTTAGTAAAGAAACTTTTTGTTGTTGATCTGAGACCTGTATGATTCTAAAATCATCTATCCTATAGTACACAATACTATATACTGCGCTGTATTTCCTATAAGAAAATATGATGCATCTACAGAGATTGGGCAGTATCTCATTCTCATGTTCACCTACATAAGTATGGTAAGGGCCAGGTAGAAGAAATATTTGGCAAAAATATAGAATTTACTTTTACAAAGCAGAAACTTTTTGGGAGGGCAATAAAACAAAATTTGCCCAAAACATTAATTTTAAAGTGGTGATTGAAATACAAAAAAATTTATCATTTGAATTACCATTGCGATGGTAAACCTAAAGAGAAGCACAGCTATCTTAGACGCTACTAAAAAGAAGCAATTATTTTAGAAGCTGTTGCTGTAGCTTAAGCAAGGACTAGTATAGTGTGTTCTGAACTAGCTTACAAATCAGAAATCTTGCCTAAGAATTAATAGATTATTTAAGAAACTATTAGATATGAAAATTTATTATTATTTGATAAGGATAAAGTCAAAGTTTGCTATTGTAAAATAAAGGATTTGACAGATGTTTATCCTTGGTTCCTAGAAGGGAAGCTCTAAACTCTTGGCATTTCCCAAGCAATAAGAATGTCTTTGTTATTTAAGAGGCTCTGGGATCACGCCTGAATTTAGTATAAGAGATGAGTCACTCATGGGGGGGGGCTGATTCCCGGAAATAGCACCCAAAAATTAGTGAGTTGAGACTAGAGACTGAGGTCAGGCAAATGGCTGACGATCGAATCAGTCCACTGAAATCCCAATAGAAACAATGGATGATAAGATCTGTGGAACTTTCTGGTTAATGCACACTGCCATGTGCCAAGAGGTGGAAGAATCCTGATTCCACAGGAAGGTGGCACAGAAATTCTGTGTTGAGAAGCCTCCTGTACCTTGTCATGTATTTCTTCATTTGATTGCTATCACTTTATATCCTTTATACTAAAATATTTAACTGTTAGGTGTAGAATTTTCCTTGGGTTCTTATAACAACTCTGTCAATCACTGAATTTGTAGCCAGCTGAAAAGAAGTATGGACAGTCTGAAAACTAGTGTGTGTGTCTGGTGTTTGAAGTATGGTGGTCTTTTTGAGAGCCATGTCCTTTAACCCCATCTCTCAGTATTGGTAGGGAACTGTTCCAGGATTTCTTATGGATATCAAAGTCATAGATGCTCAAACCTCATATAAAATGAAGTGGGGTATGGTGGTGCATGGTTGTAATCTGAGTGGCTGAGGTAAGAGGGTTGCAGCTACCAGAACAGCCTGGGCAATTTAGAGTTTTAACAAGAACCTGTTTCAAAATAAAAAGGGGTGGGGGAACAAGGGAAGTAGCTCAGTACCCAAGCTCTGGATTCAATCCCCAGTGTCACATAAAATAGGATAAAATTAATATAAGATGACCTAGTATTTGTATATGATCAATGCATGTCCTTTAAGTACACCTATATACCTGAAATCATCTCTGGATTTCTTATACTATAGAATGCTGTAGAAATGTTTTGTGCATAGTTGATACACTGACTTGTTTAGGGAATAAGAACAGGGAAAAAGTGTATCTGTGCTCAATACAGATGTGGTTTTTCTTTTCTTCTGAGTATTTTCAATCTGAGTTTCAATATTAAGATGTAGAACCCACAGATGGAAAAGGCTGACTATGTAAAGTTTCACTAGGTGGCAGCGGGTAAAACAAAAGGTGAGGTTCTGTCCTGGTTACTGAGCACCAGAAATACATCCACATGCTCACACCAACACACACCTTGCGTTTCTAGAATGAAAGGTAGGGTTCCAGTTTTAGGAAGGCCAGGCTACAACCCCATTCCTTTAGGATCACAGGTGGCTGGCCTTTTTCAAAGTGCATCTAAGGAGAATTAGCATTTCTTTAATAAGGCCTGGTCTTAAACTTTCCTGCACAGTCTGGTCATGGAGCAGTTTTCCAAGGCATTCTGTTCTGAGTATTTATATATCCATCTGGCTTTTAGGAAAAAAAAAAAACCAAGAAACAGACAGAGAAACAAAAACTATTCTAAAGACACTTAGAGCTGTACTGAACTTCAATGTTGCACGTATCTTACAGCGATACATTAGGTCAGAGCAGAGAGGGCTCACTTGGATGAAAGTCAGATATCTGAGGAAGTAATGGTTCTGCTAGCATAGCTACCTTCACTCTACCAAGAAGTCTTGTTTTTCTTAGCATGCACAGTGTATTTAAAATTATGGCCTGAGTGGATATTCCCAGCCCAGTTGATTTCTCATGAGCCACATATATTCACATGCCCCAGACAAGATCATTTCCAGTTTTCAGCACTTGTAGTACTGGGAAGGGAAAGCTAAATTATGTGGGAGCATTCCCAGTGGGGAGACACATAGAGATAGTTGTTCTAGAAGCAATAAAACTGGGGTAATAAAGGAAATTGAAGGTTAGGCAAGTTTGAGGCCGCAGACATCGTACTCAATTAATTATAACAAAAGGGACTTAATACTGATTCCAGCTGAATCATAAGAATATAGCAGCTGTATTAAATTCATTTAGAAAATAATTGTTTCTGGGGCTGTGCATGAAGATAAAGCTTCTAAGAAGCTCTTATTTTCTTAGAAAATATTTCTCACCTCAAAACAAACATACTTAAGGATTTTAGACATAAGGAGTACAAAAGTAAGGGACATTTCCTTCAAAAGATTCCTAGTCTTTTCACAAATTCCTTATAAATTTAACAACAGAAAAAATATTAGAAAATTGTTATACCTGTACTTAATAAGTTAACTCAGCATGATGTTAGAAAACAAAAACAAAACAAAAAAATCAATAAAGTACTATGAAAACAGTGAAATTTATGCAGTATTTAATCAAATTTCTACTTTAAGAAGTCCTTTCTCCAGTTTTTTCAAGCTAATATTTATCCTTAATTAAAAAAAACTGTTGTTTTGATCATTTGATTTTCATAATTCAGGGGGGAGGTAAATGATAACATTAATTCACTTACAGTGTGAAGCAGAATTTGTTGTATTTTCTTCCACAGCTCCACTTCTATCCCTACAGAAAGCATTTATAATTTTCAATTGTCATTCTGCTCATTTGCAAAATGGGTTCATTGATACAGTCACTTAAATTTTATGTATTTTTAAAGTAAATATAATCATTGCCCGAATCCAACAGGGATGGCTCCAGACCTTCCTTCAGATATTAAAATCCATGGGTGTTCAAGTCCTTTATATAAAATGGCATGGCATTTGCATAAAACCTATGCACATCATCCTGTGTACTTCACGTAATACCTAACATAATATGAAGCTGTGTAAATAGTTATATTTTATTGTTTAGTGAAAATGACAATGTAAAAATCTGTACATGTTTGGTACAAATAGCTTTTTAAATATTTTCAATTGGCTCTTGGTTGAATCTATGGATGTGGAGTCCACAAATAAAGGGTTTACTATATACATAAAGCACAAAAAAGAGTTGCTCATCCACAGTAAGCTATTATCTCAGCAGTTAAGTTATTGCTTTTCATGATTCTTTGATTCTGAAAGGTGCATGTTCCCCCAGCCCTTTGCTATCCCCCTTACTCCCATCCACTGTGTGAGGAGGAGGTTGCATTTATTCCCCACGTAATGAGCAATAGCCAGTACGTTTTTCTTCTTCTTCCACAGGAGGACTACTGAGAGGCAGAGACACAGGAAACCGAGTTTGCTCTGGGTATTGGCATTTTTTTTTTTTTTTTTTTTTTTTGCGGTACTGGGGATCGAACTCAGGACCCTGCGCTTGCTATGCAGGCACTTATTCCACTGAGCTATATCCCCAGCCCCTCGGTATTGGCATTCTCACTCGGGAGGGTGGTCCTAGGTCTGTGTGGAAGGAATGGTTGTAAACAATCTTCATTCTCACAATGACTTACTGTTGATATTTTATTCCCTTACAACGTTGAGTTTAGTGTCCCATTGGCTCATCTTGTTGTCATATTTCTCAGTCAGATAGAACCTAAGATCAGGGAGCAACCTGAGTAAGAAGGGCCATTTCATTTGGTCCTTTAAAACTCCAGTATTGTTAGTAATATCTGTAGCACAAGTGTTGGTGTATGTAAGGAAGGAGTAAAACCTTTTCACATGTCGGGACTCATTATGTGTGAACCAGACCATCTATTGGTCCATAAGAATCTTCTTCCATCTATCTAGTGTCCTGTTTCCAACCGGTATCTCTTGGATCACAGACAAATGAACATCACAGGGTATAGTTTAGATCTTGAAATGTGCTCCAAGGCCCATGTATTCAAGACTTGTTCTCCAGCGCTTTTTGAGGTGATGGAATGTTTAGGTGGTAGGATCTAGTGGAAAGAAGTTGGTCATTGCAGGTTTTGTCCTTAAAAGGAATATTGGGACCTTGGTTCATCTTCCTTTCTCTTTATTTCCCAGGTGCCATGGGGTGACCAGCCCTCTTTTGCCATGTGTTTCCATCATGATGTACTGTGCTACCACAGGCCTGAAACAACAGGCTCAAAGACTTAAGGCCATGGATTTAAACCTCTGAAACCATGAAGCAAAATAAACTTTTCCTCTTCTTAAATTGATGTGTCATTTTGTTCCACCAATGGAAAGCAAACCCTCACATTGCTAAAGGTCAAAGCAGAGCCATGACAAGACTGTGTGTGTATGTGTACACTTGCACACATGTGCATATGTGTGTGTTGGGAGGAATAAGAGTTGTGGGAGAAATTATTAGGTATTAAATTCTCAGAAGAATAGGCTCAAACTTTAGTTTGCATCAGAATCATCTACAGATCTTGTTAAAACAGATTACTAGTCTCCAGCCTCAGGTTTTCTGACTTCATAATTATGAAATAAGGCTTGGCCTATGAATGTCAAAGAAGTTCCCAGTGATGATATTTCTGCCATTTTTGAGATGACACTTGAGAACCATTGCCCCAGAATTATTCCTGGTAATGTGTGTAAGAAGAAATGAGAACATGCATAACTTTCTCTGTATGCTTTTAGGTTCAATAAAATAAAAATTTTGAAATTACAAAAATATAGTAACCAAAATGAAAAGTTTAGTGGTTGGTTTTAAAGACAAAATAGAGGGAACAAAGGGAAAAATAAGTAAACTAGAAGACGGAATAAAAACCTAAACAAAGAAAAAATAGAAAAACTATTGAAGAGTAACTTATGGGGCTATAACAAAAATTCCACATTTCATACAGTTGGAATCAGAGAAGTAGGGGGAAGTGGACAAGGTTGAAAGGAGGGTGAGAAAATACACATTTTTTAAGCTTTGCTATTAATTCCATAAACATTCAGCATTGTTACATCCTCTTCATGAGCTGACCTTATTGTCATTATGAAATATCCATCTTTACCACTGATGAGTTGCTTTATTTTAGAAGTGATGTTATCTAATTTTTTAACTTTTTATTTTATTCCTACCTTTTAGATATACATAATGATAACATTCATCATAGGGAGTTCGTACTTGTACATGATATGACTTGCTTCTTTTTTCTCCTTCCCCTAATATAAATATGATTATTTCAGCACTGTATAAAATTAGTATCAGCATCTTATATGTTTTTCCTACTTTTACTTTTAACCAATGTTTTCTATTTTAAGTTCTCTCTTATGAGGAGCATGTAACTGGACTTTGCTTATTGCCCAGTCTTCAATGTAATCCTTGCAAATCAGTAGTTGAGACCATGATATTTCATATGATTTTGATATAGTTTATTTTGCACCTACCATCTTGCCACTTGTGAACTGTTGTCCATGTATCATTTGTTCTGTATTCCTTTCTGTATGTCATTTTCTGGACTGACCATTGTTAATGACTCTATTTCCTTTGTTGGTTTATTGGTTGTAAAATTTGTTATTTTAATGGGTCCTTGTGGATTTGTAGCATACATTTTTCATTTACCACCACATATTTTCAAGTGATTTCATATCACGTACATATAAGAATCTTACAACTGCATACATCCCTTCTCTTTGCTCAAAACTAGTGCTACCAATATTTTTGCCCTTTTAACAGACTTTTAAAGTTTGGGATTCATAGAAAAATTAAGAGGAATCCAGAGTTTCTACCTACTTTTATCCAGTTTCCCCTATTACCATTCCCTTAGTGGTAGCACTAGTAGCAGCCGTGGTGGTGGGGGTGGTGTTATATCCCTCTCTGAACCCAAGGTTTTGTGCATAATAAGCATATTCTGTGCCACTAAGCTACACTCACAGGTAGTTTCTTCTATCAGTGACATATTCCTTTAACATGACACAGTTGTTTTAATTGGTGAATCAGCACCGGCACATTGCTACAGCTAATCATATACATTTCTTTCCATTTTAGCTTATGCACATTTCTCTGCCAAGATCCCATATAGGATTCCACCTTGTATCTAGTCACCCTGTATCTTTAGGTTTCTCTTGGCTCTGACAGTTTCTCATGGTTTTCTTCCTTCTGAGGGTCTCAACAATTTTGAGGGGTGTTGGTTAAATGTTTTGCAGAATCCTCTTTAATTCACTTTGTCTAATGATTTTGAGTGGTAAACTAGGGTTGTGGATTATTTGAAAAATCACAGAGGTAAAAAGCCACTTTCATCACATCATATCATGATGCTATCAGTATGATTTATGAGTATGACACTAGATTGGACACCTAACAAACATAGTGATTGCCAAGTTTATTTGTGGTATATTTAGGAGGGAGGTCCTCTGCATGGCCCACACAAATTAACATAATGCAATATGTCATAATGTAATATGACATAATGTAACATAATGCAATATGTCATAGGAAGCTATGTACCTCCTCACTGAGGATACGGAACAGAAATTACTTGGAATTTATCTGCAAGGGTATTTGTCTGTTCTGTCCCATTGGTTGTATTCGCTGATTTACGTGTAATTGTCAGTTCATGTATATTTATTTTACTCTTTTAGCTATATTTCAATAGTGCTGTATTTATTTTATTTGCTCAAATTGTTCTTTCAGTTGTCTCCTGGACTCTTGACAAAGCCCAACATGACATGTGATTTCTTTTTAGTATTTCCGTACTGTTTGTACACAATGCTCCACGTTAAT
Organism: Dinomys branickii; assembly: GCA_004027595.1. Taxonomy (NCBI): domain Eukaryota; kingdom Metazoa; phylum Chordata; class Mammalia; order Rodentia; family Dinomyidae; genus Dinomys; species Dinomys branickii. The sequence goes on along the minus strand of PVLD010010910.1, from coordinate 1,533 downwards.
CTGGTATAGTTTCTGCTCAGTCCCAGAGTCAGCAATTCCTCCATGAAACATGGTTCCTTTTTGTAGATAATGACATTTAAAAAAACAAGATCTAAATTCATAGTTTGCTCGTTGTTAATATTATTTCTTTTAGGCCCTCTCAGTTGACAGAACCAAAACATTTGTGGTTTATAGAGCTATGCATATCTACATATGTATAAATATTTCTATATAAAATGATATAGAACTGTAGTAAACTACACATGAGCCTACACTGATGTCTTTAATTGATTAACACGGATCATTTAGCTTTAACCCTTGTTTGCTCATTTTTTCCCCTCTTACAATGAGAAATCTATGTTGTTTACTTAATATTAAGTCCCTTCAGTATACATGAATAGCAGTGTCAGCACTGTTAACCCATAATCCTTTGGGAAAGAGCTTTGTCAACTGGAGTTCCACACTTGGTGTGATTCCTTTTGTCTTTACACTTACAGACTCCACTTATTTCCACAGACATTCAAATCAATATCTTTCCCTCTTAATTCCCTTCAGTGAGTTTGCTCCACACAGTAATTATAAAACAGACTATACTGTCCTGGTCTGCAACAAATCCTGGAATCCCCAAACCTCTTCAAAGATACTTTTAGATTATTACTTATTAAGGCTTAGTACACTTCTGTGAGTCTAGAGCATGCACAATGGCTTCTATCCACCATTACGGTATCATACAGAATAATGTTACTGTCCCACAAATCTGTTGATTTTCACTTGTTCTTCTTTACCTCCTCTTCTCTTACTCTTTTTTTTTATTTTAAAAAAATAAAAGTACAAAAACATATTGACGAACAGACACCAATTAGCATAAAAAATAGTACAATCACAACTAATCTATAGACAAGGTGATATGGCCTCAACAGTGGTTATTGCTTTATCCATTGATATCTTCGAAGTGTAAATATATGAACCCATATACAGACATGCAAATTTAGTAAGACAATTAATCCTCTCAACAACAGAAAAAACTCAAAAACCAAAAATCCAAAGACAAAAAACAAAACAGGCAAACAACAACAACAGCAACAACAACAACAAAACACCAATAGTTGCTGCTTTACATATTGATTTCTTCGAAGTGTGTGTTCAGGATAACACATACAGACATACAAGATTGATCAAATAACCCGTCATCGATTATTTCTTAGCATTAAGTGATATAATACAACAGTAGAACCATGTTAGCCCTCCTGCATATATGTATATTCATATATACATACATACATTTTTGTCTTTTTCTTTTCTCCTTTCCTTCGTCCCATCTGTTCTTTGTTTTTGAACAGATTTCCTTCATGTCCCTTAGTTTATATTCCCACCCTCGGGTTCTTACACCAGTGATACAATACGTTGCCTGCACATGTATCACTGATTTATTTCACTTATGAGTATGGACTCCAGTTTTGTCCACTTGCCTACAAAGTTCCCAAAACTGTCTTTCTTTATAGCTGAATAATATTCCATTATATAAAAATGCCACAATTTTTTAATCCAGTCTTC
>PVLD010010909.1:41390-68337 GCA_004027595.1 Dinomys branickii | reverse complement strand
AAAAAAAAAAAAAAAAAAAAAAAAAAAAAAAAAAGAAAGTGGCTTCTATTTTATACACATTAACACATATTTCATTCACATAGAGCAATGCAAAACAGGTATTAACAGTCACACTGAACCCATGATGAAACAGGGAGTTAATAAAAGTATGTATGTCTGAGGTCAATCCCGTGCCAAGTGGGGGCCATCTTCAAAACCATAAATGTCTATTCTTAAACTTTTCAGTGTTCAAACATGAATTTGGAATGAACTGAGTTCAACAACTGAGGTATCACTGTATGAATTCAATCTTAAAGGGAATAGCTAAATTGTACATTGTCTTCACCCAAAAACTGCTCATCAGGCAGACCTCTGTGAAGTTCTTGGTGTTAATCCACAGTTCAGAGCCAGAACTAGTCATTAGGAATAGTAAATTAAGTTGGATCCCCTTGACATACATCAGATCATTAGGTAAGTGACCTGAAATTATGATAAATCAACTCTAAATTATCCCAGTTAAGGTATTACTAAACTGGTTATCCCATGGCAAACGTTAAACATACTAGACGCCATAAAAAGAGAAATGAAAGGAGTATTCCAATTAACAATAAAGAATTCTTATTTCATACATCCTGGAAAAGAGTAACTTGAGGAGGGAAAATAAATCAAGAAAACAGTCAACTGATAGAAGACTTTAATTGTGTTATGACTGTGTTAAGTAATTTACATGACAGGACACAAAAATTAACATGTTATTTGTGAATTTGAAGAACTTACCATGCATGTCAAAGAAAAGGACAGACAGTAAACTAGTGAACAACTCAGTACAAACTGACTGAAAGCTAAAATTGAGAACAGGGAAGCTTAACATGTAGTATAAATTAAATGATACAATGAACATATGCAGAGGAAAAGGCGAGACAATCTATGCCAACTAACAGCAACAATGACTCTGGAAGAATACTGGAGTGGGTATAGACTTATGAGCATAGCTCCCACCTTATCAAGTGGCACTCTCCTCACTGACACCCTGACTTGATCCCCAGCGGGCTGGATATATAGCACCACACTTTGAGATTCCTAGAGGCCAAGTCCAGGGCTTGTGTTATTTTAAATCCCCAAAAGTCTAAACTTGGACACAGGATATGTGGGAGGAACGGAGGGAGGGAGGGAGGGAGGGAGGGAGGAAGGAAGGAAGGAAGGAAAGAAGGAAGGAAGGAAGGAAGGAAGGAAGGAAGGAAGGAAGGAAGGAAGGAAGGAAGGAATGTCATTTTAGTCAACTTTAAATGCCTCTTTTTAATTGGTAAGTTCTGATCAAGTCTCATCTCTTTATTGCAGGATAATGATAATGAAAGTGGCTTCTATTTTATACACATTAACATATATTTAAGTAGTAACAGGGATGATGAAACAGGGAGTTAATAAAAGTATGTATGTCTGAGGTCAATCCTGTGCCAAGTGGGGGCCATCTTCAAAACCATAAATGTCTGTTCCTAAACTTTTCAGTGTTCAAACATGAATTTGGAATGAACTGAGTTCAACAACTGAGGTATCACTGTATGAATTTATTATTGGTATTACTGTGTATGTCCTGAAAGAGGGTGGTGCCTAAGGAGAACACCAGTTCAGGCTAAATTACAGTCTCCAACTGTAAGTGCCCAACTTATGAGTACGTTCCATTCCAAGAGAATGTTCATAAGTCGGATTCATTTGTATGTCTGACAAAGTCAGTCTTATACACATTTAACACAACCATACAATGTAAAGCATTTAAAAAACCAAACATACACATACAAATACTGTAAATAAACTATTTTTACTTTTATGTGCAATAAGCACATAGCAGCACAACTATGATAATGTCCAGCAGACACTGAACTACTCTCATGAGCTCTGCACATCTATGAATCTTCATGGTACAAAGTCCATTGGTCTTTGTGAAAGTGAGCAACTTCAATGTTCACATTCTGGGGACTTATTACATATGTCTGGCTCCTGTTTGCTTCCTGGCAGGTTCCATGCCTCTTCATTCTGGGACCAAGGTAGGAGGAGCAGCCCAACTGGGACATGCAAAAGGCAAAACCAGCCATCCTACCAGGTTCTGCTCAGAAATGGCACAAACTATAATCATTTACATTTCACTTGCAAATAAGTCTTATGGCCAAGCCAGCCGTGAAGATTCAGCCTTCAGCAGAGTGGGATAAGATAATTCTCTCACTAAATGGAGGGTGAAAAGAACAGGAAATATTTTGGTATTTTGGTAATAATATAAGCTACCACAAAGGAAATGGAACATTACTTGAGCAGAGTTTTTCCACTCCTATAATCAGGTGCTGTTTTAAGAAGCAGTCCTTTCATTCTATGGGGCTTTGCACTAGTCTCTGAATCGTTTAGGTACTATCTCATTATATCCTGACAGCCATTCAAGTGAAGTTCCAGGACTTGCCCAAGACCCCATAGTGCTTGGACCAGACTTCCAAAGCTGTCTCTCTCACTGTCTTTGGCAGGTCAATCTTCAAAGCCTCCATTTCACCTAAAAAACAACATAAGAGGCCTCCTAGGGCTCTTGAGACATTATAGAAGGATTATTATTAAGTGATGACACTTGCCTCTACCCATATCTTTCTCAAATTATCTTTATTTCTCCCCAAAGTAAGGAAAATCAAGAATAAATGAAGAAATAAAATTATTCCTTTAAATTACAGTATACTTTTCCAAAATAGCCCCCCGTTGAGAACGAATGAAAGGGCTCTGATTCAACTACCCTCTTGTCCTCCATCTCCTGTCATTCTTTATTTGCATGCACTAAACTACATTTCTAGCCCCAACTCTCTCTGTAGATCCTGCCCAGACCACAGAATAAATGCGCCCCGAAGGACACATAAGGGTACTCATCTTGGAGCACTTTATGAGAATGAAAAGCTATAAATAACCAAAATGCCCAGTAATAGAGAACACTATAAATCACACCTTCACAGAAAGCTACATAACAATAAAAATACAGTATATGTATATTTATTGATGGGGCATTATTTCAATATATGGACAGTTGGAGTAGATTACACAACAATGGTTAAAACTTGGTTGACCTTGGGCATAAAAGGTATGCTTCTAATCTAGGCACAGAAAGAAGACGGCAGAATACAAAAATATGATGTCAATGGTTATCTCTCAGGAATGGTAATACTGGTGTTTAGTAATTTCCACATTTTTCCAGTTCCTTCCAATTATCAATGTTAACTTTTATAACTTAATAGAAGACATCAGTCATCTAATATTCGAAATTCAAATATCCTTGGTTCCCGAAATTGTCCCTGACACAGGCCACTTCTCCTCCCCTCCAGGTAACTTGTCTCTCTCTGTATACATCTTTTACAACATCCAGCACACTCATACTAAAGCTAGGTTTTCTTTCTCCAGGCTTGATTACTGATTCTTAAAATGGAAACAGCCTAATTTATTTCTATTATAATCCACCCTCAAAATCCATGATTCCCAAGTATCTATCAAACTGTTGATCTATATGATTAATCTCAGTAAAATGTAAGGCTGTAAAATGGACACATTTGAAGATGATACAATGAGCAGCTCTCTAATCAGAAATTCCCTTATACTTGGGATGTTCAGAAACAATGTAAGTCCACTTGGGGAAAGAGATGATATAGAAATGAGAACATTGTATGTGTGGCAAAATCTCTCCATTGGGCATTACTGCTTTACTTCCAAAGTCACTAAGTGCACCCTCAATCAACCTAAGTCATAGTGCAATACTTCACACTCCAGGCGAGCCTCTTTGATTTTAATCATAAACTTCTGAATGAAATGTTCAAGAATTAATTTTGCAATAATCAATCAATGTCTGACTCACTGGGAACTACAAATATCCTTTGTTTTAAGAAGGAATTAAATATTTTAAGGTTTTAAAGTCTGATTCAGGGGCTATATACAAAGGAATATTTTGAAGTATTCAAAGCATCTTTTAAGGTTTAATAAAGAAAGTGTCTTGAGAAGTAGGTGTGCGATATTTAAAATAAAAACAATCATCACAACCTTAAGCTATTTCTTAGCAATTTTAGGCTTCTAGTATTCTCTTCTAAAGGGCCATTTAGAAAGGGTAAAGAAGCTGTTTCTGTTTTTTGGTTAGTTTCTGTGATGCTGGGGATTGAACCTAGGTCCCAGGCAAATTAGTCAAGTGCACTACCACTAAGTTACATCACCAGCTCTTTCTATTTTTTGAGACTGACAGGGTCTTACTAAATTACCCAAGTGGGCCTCTACATTTCAATCCTCCAGCCTCCGTTTCTCAAATATCTAGGATTACAAGTGTCTTTGTGTGGTATGGCACCAACCTAAGAAACTGCTTCCCGAAGAAACAATAAAATTCCTAACCCAGTTTCTTTTCTTTCCTCCATTTTACTTCCCAGACTTTAATCAAGCCAACGTGAACTTTAAGCTGCCCAGGTTTTCTTTCATTGCTCTCAAGACAATTCACTTTTTGTTAAAACTTAATTTTTTAATCAAAAGCAAAACAGCATGCAGTAGCTTGGTCAGGAGGTAGCCTTGCTGCTTAAGCCTCCAACATTATCATGTGAAGGAACTCAGATTTGAGGGAGTATGGAGGAAAGGAGAGAAAGAAGCTCAAAAGGTAGTTAGTAGTCTGACCCATCTCCAAATATCATCCCTCACCAGCCAGAAGGGCAAAGGATTCTATGGCATCACAAAGCTTAGTCAACAACTCAACAATGTCACATATATTCTTAGCCAAAGAAATTTAAATTCTAAATTGGTCCTAGCATTTATCTTCAGTATCAGAAGCCATGTGAGCATGATAACCACATATATTAGCATTATCATTATCATAATGAAAGCAAAGTTAAGCACATGTTAACTGTCAGATAATTAACAAACATTAATGGGGACTGGGAGGTTTAGGCAAAGAACTCAACTTTAATCATATTCATCAAGTTTGTATTTATTTCTAAAACACACCCAGAAAAGCTACTTGAGAAATGGGACAAAAGGAACCACCAGGACCAACAATGTCTGTATTTCAGATGGGTCATTACAAGTTTAATTTAAATGGTGATTTGGTACAAAGAATTATCTTTTAGTTCTTCAAAGACTTTTGATTTACACATCAAAAAAATGGCACATTTACCAAGAAAGAATTAATGAAAAAGTAAAATTTACCCAATGTTTACAGCAGTTGTCCAAAATTTTTGTGTATTTCTTTTTAAAAGCACTTTTACTTTTGAGTGTGCTGACCTTTAGAGTCTTAAAGGTAATTCACTCAGTAAACAAAAGAATTCCAAAGAGCTACCAAAAATTTACTTACAGATTATGCAAAAACATTCTTGTCATGTTGGCTTTCTATATGATACCAGTTTCTCCCATTGTTCCAGTACATTCCCAACACCTGTCATGAGAGAAAACAGTCTGATTAGTTACAGGTCTTCATTTCTATATTAGTCTTTTCCAAAACAGAGAAAAATAGTCATCTCTTCCCCTTTTTTCCTTTAAAAGATCAGTAACATAGAAGAGTACCCTAAGGAAAAAATGTAGGTCCCTGTGTGAGAGCAGATTTGGCGCAGCAGCCCCATGTGACAGAGCCAATCCCAGGGAACCCCAGGGAGGCAGAGCACAGGGCAGCAGAGGCAAAGACTGAACAACTGACCCAATCCTGGATGAAGGCAAGAACAGTGGAGAGAAGGGCCATCACACTGTACGGTGCCAACATTAAGCCCAAAAACCCACTTAAATCTCCACCTTACAGCCAAGATCCATCAGAGAACAGAAGGCCGATCAAGCTCCCTAATACCAACAGGGACGCACCTGGGCTTGAACGGTGATCACAGTCTAGGAGGAATAAACAGAGGGGCCCCTAGTGTACCGAGAGTGCCTTAAAGATCCACAGGCCCAAAAGCAAGGCATAGAAAAGTATGGCTGGCTAGATCCCAAGAATGCAAATGGTGGAAAGAAACCACTCATTCAATAATACAAGACAATTTTTTGACTCAGTTTTTTCAATTTTCCTATTTTTTATTATTTTTATCTTTTCTTCATCATGTTTACTTGGGGTTAGGGGTTTTTCTCCCATTTTATTTTTTCTCTTTTTTTAGTTTTTTTCCTCTACCTTTTTTTTTTATCTTTTACAACTTTTTTCTCATCCCTCTTTCTCTTACCTCCTGGTTTTGCTGTTTACCCTTTTCCTTCTCTTTCTTGTTCATTCTTTGCAGTGACTGTTCTCTATCACAATTTCCTTTTACTCCTTAATAGCACCCTCTATCTTATTTTCCTCTCCTTTTCATATTCTACTGATGAATTTTACAAATTTTGCTGTTTTTTCCTGTTCCATTCTGTTTCTCCACTTCCTTCACTTACACTAGAATAACTACTAAGCTTTATGAATCTCTACAAAAATAATTGCTGCCACTCATACTGAATACTGTGCCACTGTTAGTAGAGGTAAAGTTGTTCCATCTAGTAGATTTTTTGTGTAAGTCAAAAGTAGGTCAATATTTGGCTCCACTTAATAATTAAATGTCTCTTCCTATGGATGAGAGTGGTACTTTATTGCTCCTTGGGGTCTGTCAATATAGTAAGTCCCTGACTAAACAAACATTGGAACTGTGAACTTTCACAGGTGTACTGTGTAAGACTCACTTTATTGGCTTAAGAACAAATGCAACTTACAAACAATTCTCTTGGAATAAAACTCATTCATAAGTCAGGGACTTATTCAATGTGTATTTAATGTTACTATTGATACTGGTTTTCCATTAAAGTGGCAAAGGTGTCACAGTTGTTGCCATTAATTGGTTTCTTGAAATACCAATATTTAGATGGTGTAGGGGTAATTAACAACACTGTGTGGGGCTGGGGATATAGCTCAGTGGAATAAGCGCTTGCCTAGCAAGCGCAGGGTCCTGAGCTCGATCCCCAGTACCGAAAAAAAAAAAAAAAAAAAACACTGTGGCCCATTCTGGAAGAACTGCATATTGGACCAAACATGCTGCAACCTTCCATCCCAAGGAAATGGAGGTAGCTGCACCCTGGGACAGGGACACAGACCAGTAATCAGCCAGAGAGTAGACATGAACTAAAGAGGTCTCCACACTAGAAATAAAACTTTACACCGCAATAAACCCATGAGATTCAACAAAGAAAAAAACAAAAACACAAGAACACCAGCTAACAAAATGCCTCCAAACGCTGCAAGTCCCCAAAAACTGATCCATAGCTCATCAAAGAAGAAGAATCAAAAGCCTCTCACCTGAATTATCCAAAATGGTATCAGGGGAGATATCAAAACAGTTCAATAAGGCAAATGCCAAGATCATAAAAGATATAAGTAACAAGGTATTGGGCCAAATAAAATTATCAATGAATCTAAAGGTCCACATGAAAAGGTAGAAGGGCTAAACAAAATGATGTAAAACATGCATGAGCATCACGGAAAGGGTTACAGTCCATAAAAGGACTCTAAACAGAAATTCAGGAAATTAGTGAAAGAAGAAATAACCAGTGTGAGGATAGTTTCAGAACTAAAAGACACAGCTGTTGCCAGTGACCTACTACTGAGACACACCTTAAGAATGAGAGACCATGAAAAATGGATCACACTAATCTATTAATCTAGGATTAATTAGAATTAGTGAAAAAACAAGAGAGCACAAGTGGTATAAAAAATCTACTGATATAAAAGCTGAAAACTTTTCAAATAAGGTAAAAGAATTTAATGTACAATAACTGAGGCATATAGAACTTAAAACAGGCCCAATGAGAAACAACCTCTACAACATATCATAGTCAAAATTGCAGAAGTCCAACACAAGAACAGAATTTTAAAGTGGTTAAAGAAAAGCAACAATTACTTATAAAGGGAAGCCCTTATATAACAAATTACTTATATACAATGCCAGCAGACTTCCCCACCAAAACCTTAAAGGCCTGGAGAGCTTAGAATGAATGTTTCATACCCTAAAAGAAAACAATTTGTAGCTCAGGATGTCATAGCCTGCAAAACTATCTTTCAAAATGGACAGAGAAATAAGGTATTTTCACAATAAAGAGCACCTAAAGAAATTCACGACCACCAAACCAGCACTCCAAACAATTCTCCAGAAAGAGATAATTAAGCCAACAATGACAAATGTCTAATAGAATGGATAGACCAAGTAGGGTGAGCAGTTAAGTAGAAAGAAGAGATAAGGAATCAACAACAGGAAAATAAGTCAATGACAGGAATAAATCAATACCTATCAGTACTAATAATTCTCAGTAACAATTCCCCAATCAAGACACAAACTAGCAAAATGGATAAAGAAACAAAACCCAACAGTATGCTATATACAAGAAACACAATTAATCCCAAGTGAAACTAGTAAATTAAAAATAAAAGGATGGGAAATAATATTCCATGCAACAGGAGCCCTAAGAAAAGCAGATGCAGCTATATTATATTCAGATAAAGTTGACCTCAAGCCAAAACTGATCAAAAGAGGCAAAAAAAGTTGTTCTATATGTGTTAAAGGAACAATCCAACAGGAAGAGGTAACAATTATTAACATACATGCACCAAACAACAATGCACCCAACTTAATAAAACCAGTACTAGTGGACATAAAAGATCAAACAGACAGAAACACAATTATGGGGGGACCTAAATACTCCACTATCATAGATCAACTAGACAAAAAAATCAACAATATCAGAATTAAACAAATGTACTTAATAGGTATCTATAGAGTACTGCACCCGGTAACAAAAGAATACACATTCTTTCCAGCAATATATGGAACTTTCTCTAAAATAGAACACATACTAGCCAAAATATCAGCCTTAAGTAAATGCAAAAGAATTGAAATTATACCATGCAAATGGTCAAACCACAGCAAAATGAAGTTACAATCCATGACAGAAAAAGAAATTATGCAAATAAATGGAAATGAATACATATACTCTTAACTAAAACGATTATGAAAAAAATTAAGGAATAAATACAACAGTTTCTAGAACTAAATGACAATGCCAGAACAACATAGCACTCCTAAGAGGGAAGTTTATAGCTGTGAATGCCCACATCACAAGAACAGAGCAAATCCAAATAAATAACCTAACAATACACTTCAAGGTCTTAGAAAAACAAGAACAATACAAAACAAAGTTATTACAAGGAAGGAAATTATAACAATCAGAGCTGAAATGAGGGACATTGAGGCTAAAATACAAAGAATTAATGAATCTCAGAGTTGATTCTTTCAAAGAATAAACAAAATAGATAAACTCTCAGCCAGTCTAATCAGAAAAAGGCAAGAAAAGACCCATATCAGTATAATTACAAATGAAAAAGATGACATCACAACAGACATAGTCAAAAAAATTATTAACAAGTATTTTGCAAATCTGTACATTAATAAATTAGAAAATATAGAAGAAATTGATAGATTCCTGGATGCATATGAAGAACCCAAATTGAACCAAGAAGATTTAGAAACCCTGAATAATCCCATAAGAGGCAATAAAATGAAAGCAGTAATAAATATGCTACCAACTAAGAAAAGCCCAAGTCTGAATGGTTCATTGCTGAATTCTGCTGGGTTATTTGGGGGGCGGGCAGTGTACTGGGAATCAAACTTAGTATCTCAGGTTTGCCAGGCAGGCACTATGCCACTGAGCTATCACCCCAGTCCTCCACTGCTAATTTCCATGAAGAGTTCAAGAAGTGCTAACAACAATACTCTAAGCTTTTTAATGAAATTGAAAAGGAATGAGTATTCCTAAAAATCATTACTGGAAGCTACCATTACCTTGAGTCCAAAACCAGACAAGGATCCAACCAAAAAAAAGAACTATAGACCAATCTCTCTAATGAGCATAAATGCAAAAAACCTTAACAAGATACTAGCAAAAAGAATATAGTGCATCACTGCAAAGATCACACATCGTGACCAAATAGGTTGCATCTCAGGGATTAAAGAATGGCTCAACATTTACAAATTAATAAACAGAAACAAGTACATGCTATATCTTAGTTCTTCTTTTCTCCAATTCCCCACCCTTCCCTTCAACTTCTGTTCCTCTTCTTTATTTACAAAAGCTTTGTTTCTAGTTTATCCTTTTTTTCTCATTTGTTTCTTTTCCCTTCCTCCCTCTTCTACTCCATTCCCCTTTCCTTTTGAACATTTTCTTTCTATTTTATAATATCTATTATGTACTTTGGTCCTTATTTACACTTTTATTTTCTCACACCAGAGAAACAATGTGATATTTACACATGTGTCCCATTTATTTTACTTAAAGAGTATGGTCCAGAGCTATAAATGTCTCAAATATATCCTTCTTTATGGTGAACAGTACACCATTGTATTAAAACACACACACACACATCTTTTATCCATTCCTTAGCTGATGGACATTTTTTCCCAAGATTAACTATTACAAACTGTGCTGCTATAAATATGGGTATGCATATATTGTCAGGGTACGATGATTTAAATTCTTTCAGGAAGATACCAAGAAGGGAAATAGCTGGGTCAAGTGGAACTCTAATCCTAGTTTTCTTGAGGAATCTCCATCCAGATTTCCACAGTAGTTGCACCAGTCTACACTCCAACCAACAATGGATAAGGATTCCTTTTTCCCTGTAGCCTCACCAGTATTTATTATTGATATCTTGATGACAGGCATTCTTTCTTGAGTGAGATGGAATCTTAGCATTGTTTTGGAATCTGCATCTCTTGAATGACAGGTGCTGTTGAACATTTTTTTCATGTATTTGTTTGCTATTTGTACTTCTTCTGAAAAGTGTCTTCATTTCAGATGCCCATTTATGGATTGGGTCTGTATATTAGAGGGGGGTGTCTAATCTTTTTCAATTCTTTATATGTTCTAGGTATTAGTTCTTCATCTGAAGAACTGGTTAAGATTTTTTCCCACTCTGTGGGTTGTCTTTTCACTCTGTTGGTGATTTCTTTTGCTGTACAAAAGCTTTTTAATAAGAAGAGATCCCAGTTGTTGATTCTGCATAGTATTTCCTGTGCCATCAGAGTTTTGTTCATGAAGTCTCTGCCTACACCTATGCAAAACTCCTCAATAATATACTGGCAAAGAGAATGTAGCACATCATCAAGAAGATTACACACCATGACCAAGTAGTATGCAGCCTAAGGATGGAGACATGGGTCAGCATATGCAAATCAATAAACATAATATAACATCATAACAGAGCCAAGAAATCATCTCAATAGATGCAGAAAAAGCATTTGACAAAGTCTAATACCTATTCATGATAAAAATTCTACAGAAAATTGGTATAGAAAGACCTTAACTCAATATGATAAAAGCCATCCATGACAAACCTACTGCCAACATCATATTAAATAGGGGGAAACTAAAGGCTTTCTCTCTAAAATTAGGAACAAGAAAAGGATGTTCCTGTTAAACATAGTACAAGAAATAATAACAAGAGCAATTAAGAAGGAAAAAAAAAAATAAAATGGATATGCATAAGAAAAGAAGTCCAGTAATCACTATTTATAGTTGACATGATCCTCTACATAAAATACACTAAAAGACTCTTAGAATAACTAAATTTAGACTTTTATCATAACACAAAATCAATGTGCAAAATCAATAGCATTCCCGTACACTAACAATGAATCCACTGAGAAAGAAACTAGGAAAATATTCATAATATCACCAAGAAAAATTAACTTCTTAGGAATTAACCTAAAGGAGCTAAAAGGCCTCTACAATGAAAATTACAGTACTTGAAATAAAGGAAATGGAAGAGGACATTAGAAAATGGAAAGATACCCCTATTCTTGGACAGGCCAAAGCAATATAGTCAAAATGGTCATACTTCCAAAACTGATATACAGACTGTACATAATCTTAATCAAAATTTTCCATATCATTCTTCACAGAACTAGAGAAATTAATATTAAAATCCATATGGAACCAAATGAGACCCAGAATAGCAACCCTGGGTAAAAGGAGGAAAACCAAAGGAGGCTTCACAATCCTGGACTTGAAGTTATATTACAAAACTGCTGCAATAAAAGCAGCATGGTACTAGCAAAAACAAAATACAAACATGATGCTTAACAGAATAGAGGATGCAGAAACAACTGAGTACATTCAAGTATTTGATCTTTGACCAAAAACATACACTGGAGGAAAAATAACCTCTTTAATAAATGGTGTTGAGAAAACTGACTATCCACATGAAGAAGACTAAATGTAGATCCAGGGCTCTCACTATGTACTAAACCAAGATCAAAATGGATCAAAGAGCTAAATGTTAAACTACAAACCCTTAACCTGCTCATAAACAAGACAGGTAAATCTCCTGAAATCACAGGCATAGGGCCAGGGACTTTCTAAACAGAACCCTGGTTGCATAGGAAATAGTTCCCTGAATCAATAAATGGAACATTAAAAAGATTCTGCATAGCAAAAGAAACAAACAGAATCAAAAGACAAACAAAAGAATGGGAAAAATTTTGCCAGTAATTGCTCAGACAAAGGGCTCATAAGTAGAATACATAAAGAACTCAAAAAAATTAGACCTCTCAAAATGAAAGACATAATCAAAAATGGGCAATCGAAATGAAAAGAGTTGTTATATAAGTACAAATGGCCAATAAATACATGAAGAAATGCTCAACATTATAAGCTATTAGAGAAATGTAAACTAAAAACACTGAGATGCCATTTTACCTCAGAAAGAGTGGCCATCATCAACAAATCAAATAATAACAAATGCTGTAGAGACTGCACAGAAAAAAAAATCCTTCTAGACTGTTGATGGAAATACAAACTGCTGTAACTACTATGAATCACTGAGGAGATTTAAAAAAAAAAAAAAAAACACCTAAAACTAGAAATTCAGATTGACCTAGCTATTCCCCTTCTGGGCATCTTCCCAAAAGAATTAAAGACATCACACTACCTAGATACATGCATATCCATGTTTATAGCAGCACAATTCATAATAGCTAAATATTGGAAGTGGCTCATACGTTCGTTCATCAACAGATGACTAGATAAAGAAAATGTGGTATTTATATACCAGGGAGTACTATTCTGCCATGAAGAGGGATTTGAGTCACTTGTAGGAAAATGTATGCACCGTGAGACCACAATTTTAAATCAGATACACAAGCTTAAATACCACATCATTTCACCCATGAGAAACCCAGAGTAAAAAACGAAGAGCAAAATGAAAGATATCTAATAGGAATTAAGGAGACAGACCATTCCCAGAGGGGAAAGAGCCAAGAGATAGAGAGACGGGGGGAGCAGGGGAGGGTAAGGATGAAAATAAAGAATTGGGATGTTTTATGTACATATACCAACTCCACAAAGAGAATGTGAACATTTTGTACTGCAAATATATTTTGTAAAAAAACAGCAACAAAGGAAGGAAATTAAGGTATGCGTGGACAGGGAAGGGAGAGAAGGCAAGGAAGGGGAAAAAAGGAATTAAGAGGTGTTATGTACCAACTTCCCACATGGAATGTAAACAGTATGTACTACACATATATACTAATAAACTAAAATAATATTTTTAAACATACAGAGACAGAGACAGTGAAAGAGGGGAAGAGATAAGGGGATGAAAAAAGAATTGAGACGTTATATAAATGTACCAACTCCCCACAAGGAATGTAATTATTATGCTCTGTAAACATGTACTAGTAAAATTTTTTTTAAAATTTAAACAAAAAATGTAAACAGTGCAGTTTCTACTGTTAGAACTGGGGTAAAGAATCCTTACGATAGGCTCCAGTGTGTCTTCGGGATGAGATCTGCAAGTCAGTTCCTAGGAATGAGCAGGTGACAGCACGCTCCTGCCTGACTTCTGTCCAGAAGGGTATGACCAGCTGCCTAGGAGCACTAATGGAAGCATGGCTCAGAGCTCAGGTGCTGCTCTAGGCCAGGGCGCAAGGTGACGGTTTGTGACTCTCAAGCACTGAGAGGACCTGGTGCTGGGAGAGAATACCTTTGTTGAATCAAAGCATGCTTGACTCTAGCAAATTATGTCGTTCCTCTTTTAATCCTGCTCCCACACAAGATAGTAGGGGGCATTGATTCTTTTTCAGAAATGAAGATGTTTTCTTGCTAGTAAGTGATAACAAGATTTTAGACCGAGGTTGTTTATCTGCATGATGTCCTTTGGCAGATGTTGGGGAAAAATGTAAACAGTGCAGTTTCTACTGTTAGAACTGGGGCAGAGAATCCTTAAGATAGCCTCCAGTGTGTCTTCAGGATGAGATCTGCAAGTCAGTTCCTAGGAATGAGCAAGTGGCAGCACGCTCCCTCCTGACTTCTGTCCAGAAGAGAACGACCAGCTGCCTAGGAGCACCAAAGCTCTGTTACGGCTTGTGTCTGCATGTCCCCTCAAAGCCTCATGCAGTCAGGGGGTGGGCTTCTAGTTTCTGACTGACTCCTGGGCCAATGCTGGGATTATGGGAGTGAGTGCTGCACCAGCCCTGGGGCAAATAGCATGTATACAGTATAAGGGAAGAAAAGAAGCTTGTTTTCTGCTACTCCCCTTTTGGCTCTTGCTGCTTTTGCTGTTTTCCGCCACCATGAACTGTTACCCTCTGCCGTGTGCCTCTCCGCCTTGTAGCCAGATGAGTATGGACTGAAACCCCCACAAACTGTGGGCTAAATCACCCTGCCTTCCTTAATTCAGGGTGTCAGGTATTTTGTCTCAGCAACGAGGCAAAAGTAACTAAGATAGCCTCCTCCAGTTCTAACACCAGAAGCCAGCTGACTGCCACAGTCAGTGGGACAATGGCAGCCAGCTCTGACTTTCTGTCTAGCTGTCACTAGAGAATCAGGACTGGGTTGCTCAGGTGAAACCCAGGTTTTATCACAGAGAAGGAGGTGCTAGCATTTTTTAATTCTCTAGCCCTGCTTTATCAGCAAATAAACTACCAGCTATGCTGACTCTCATTTGAATCCTTGCTGTGTTTCTCAACTTGTTTAAAATGTAAGGCTAGGGCTGGGGATATAGCTCAGTGGAATAAGCACCTGCCTAGCAAGTGCAGGGTCCTGAGTTCGATCCCCAGTACCGCAAAAAAAAAAAAAAAAAAAAAAAAAGTAAGGCTAGGACAGATGACTAATCAAAGCAGTTCATATCCCCAACATCTGCCAAAGGACATCACACAGATAAACCACCTCAGTCTAAAATCGTATCACTTACTAGCAAGAAAACATCTTCATTTCTGAAAAAGAATCAATGCTCCCTACTATCTTGTGTGGGAGCAGGATTAAAAGAGGAATGACATAATTTGCTAGAGTCAAGCATGCTTTGAGTCAACAAAGGTATTCTCTCCCAGCACTAGGTCCTCTCAGTGCTTGAAAGTCAGAAATGCCACACTATCCATAGTCCCAATTCACTAGTACCAGAGGTTTATATAAATCCATGGCATAAGAGAATGTCCAGAAAAGTACCTTTCTTTTTTTCTCAGTGAAAGTTATTCAGAAAAATGTTTTACATTTTTAATTTTTTTTTAACATTTTAGGGTCAACAACCTAGGGCTAAAACTTTCTGCTTTTAGTCTTCATTGAAATGCCCCAAATAAAAACACCCCACTTGTAACCAGTTAAAAGCAAGTATTGCTCAGTTTATGTGAAGATTATATGGCTCCAAGCAGGCAACACTGACAAAAAAGAAACCTTTAACTTTCATCACTTGAAGCCCCAAAATTAATTCAGAGAGAAGAGATCTATAACAACTTGAACATGGCTCCATCCACTTTTATCTGAAGACAGAAACCTCAAGTTCCCCAAACCATGGTGGGTGGAGGGTCCATTCAGACCAAAGAGGGTGGAACAAACACCACATAAAACCAGTTTCCCTGGTAACAAAGACCTTGCCTACATCAATAAATATACCAAGAAGGTCGGAGGCATCAGAGACTTGTAGATACACTCAACATGGAGAGGCCATGCTCATTGGTGGGTTGTGGCTTCATATGCCCAACCTGGTACTTCATGTGCAAGCTTTTTAAAAGCATGAGAAATGCAAAGAAGTCTGATATATGTTTAAAATAAATAGATTTGAACTACATGATGGTACCTAACAACAGTGTGATCTTTGCAAATGATATCTTCCATTTAAGGCTCAGTATCCAGGTCTGTAAAATAAGAACAATAATAACTACCTTGAAGAGTAGTCATATCATTTAGAGGTAACAGATGTACAGTACCCATCATATAATATGTGCTCAAAAGAAGACTGCAGTCAGCTCTCTAGTACAAATATGATAGAGTTTATCCAATGTATAGTTAAAATCACACTATGGTATATAGTCAAATTCAGACTCTCCCCTTTTAGGGGATAGGCTTAAATTGTTTTTTGCACACATCTGCAATACATCCCTTTCCCTCCCCTTTCTCTTCCCTCATCTCTTTCTCTATGCAAACATTTTGGAGACAGGATCAAATCATACTTTTGATAATATGTAAAACTACTTTACATTGATCAGAATGACATGTTAAATGAAAATGCCCACCTTAGGTGACATCTTTTACTAATATTAGCAAAGAGAAAGCTCTAGCATGTATCTGTTGGCATTTTTCATATCATGAGCTACTTTTTCTTTTATTTATACTTTTTTCAGTACTAGGGATTAAATCCAGGGTCTTGCACATGTGAGGCAAATGCGCATCACTAAGCACCATCCCTAGCCTCCTGATTGTTTTCTAATGACAAATTCTTGGAAGGACAGAATGGATCATTTGCATCCCACTATACTCTATGCACTCCACAGGTCTGTGTGGGAGACGGAGGCCACCCTGACAATGGCAGGCAGCCTAGCAAACATGGCTTTCTTCAGTACCACGTTACAACCTCACTCATAACTATGAATTTGTCCACTTTCCTTTAAAAACAGTTCCACCAGGTGAGGCCATATCAAAAGGCCATATCACTTTGAAACAGAAGTGTTAGAAATATTTATCTATAAAAGGCACTCCAACTTTTCCAGTCATCCTCTGTGGAATTCACTCTAATCATGCTGACTTCTCAGAATATAGGTTTGGCATTCTTTCTTACCTTCAGAATCAGCACACAATGTTCACAAGAGAATCTGTCTCCTTATAGTACAGTTACCCCTGGATGGTTGGAAGAAAACATTTTACTGCTCAAGGAATCAAAATCATCATTAAATATGTAATCAAAGTCATCATTAAATACAGCAATTTGTTACTTCTCTGAATAGTTATTCCAAATAATTGTAAGTGACTTCAATAACCATCATGAATGGCTTCTGTTCAGCAGAAGCTACCATGCTAATAAGTACTGAGGATAGAAAGAAGTTGTAAAATAATGGACATGAAAGAATAAAAGAATGCAGAGCAATAACGGTGTCATCACAATACAAGAGATTAACTCAGTTGATGTCTTAAAAAGGACACTCTAGCCACATAAACCCTCACCATGATTACTGAAAGTCCACTGCTAGCTGGGCACAGTGGGGCACTATCATCCCAGCATTCTGGGAGGGCAAGACTGGAGGATCAAAAGTTCAAGCCCTGCCTGGGCCATTTAGCAATTTAGGGAGACCTTATCTCAAAAAAAAATTTTTAAAGGGCTAGAGATGTAACAGTGCAAAATCCTTGGGTTACATATTTTAAAAAATTTAAAAAAGAAAGAAAGAGTTCAGTACTTCCTAGTCATGCTACATGTACAATATTAAGATTTTATAAATATAGGGTAAAAATCTAGGAAGAACACACTCCTTTTTGAATGCACACTGTATAGACTGGACAAGACCAAGCATCTTGTCCCTAGGTAAAGGAGACTGGCTAGTAACAAAACCAAAAGTAATCAGGCATGGTGGTCCGCACCTATAATTACAGCGACTCAGAAGGCTGAGGCAGGAAAATTCCAAGTTTAAGGCCATCTTGGGCAATGTAATGAGATACTGTCTCAAAATACAAAATAAAAAAGGGCTGAAGATATAGCTTAGGAAGCTGTAGCATTTACCTAGCATGTACAATGCTGAGTTCAATCCCCAGCAACCCCCACCCTCCCAAACAAAGCATTCTAAGGCTACAGTGTGTCAAAGGGCACATAAATGGAGCAGAAGCTTTTACAATTGTAAGATAAAATTATTTTGGATTTTTAGCCTTTTTTTCCTATGGGGATAGCTCACGAACAGAGGTTTAGGCTTTCTCTATGGGAAATAATGTCCTGTGGTCTTTAAACACATATGCTTTCTAGTCACGCAGAACTAGATTCCCCAGCTGAAGACTTTGAGCAAAGGTCTAAGCCTTAATTTGTCTAAGGCTTAATTTCTTCATTATAGAATGGGGGCAATATCAGTACTATAACTGACTATTGTTATATAGGTTAAAGAACGTAGTATCTATAAAGAGTGGAATAACGTGCATGACACTAAGTGCTTGTCAAATGTCATGCTGTTTGAAAAAGCACATATTCCTCACCCTTACGAGATAATGCAAGTACCAGGGTAAGGTCGACCACAACAACAAAAAGACAGCCATATAAACTGAAACACATTTTAGTCCATTTCATCAGGAAACCAAAAATGGGCCTGGGGTCAAAATGCACTTAGTAATAAAGGGGGAAATAACCTGCTCAAGTATCTATGCATGAATCTTGGGAATAGCAGCAATAATCTGAAGCTTGCTTGCCCAGGAAATTTGCAGAAATGTTAATACCAGCTATACAGAAACAAAATTGAATAACATGCTCAAATTACTCATTTAATAAATGGCAAAACCTGAAATTCAAACCCAGTAGCTTCAGTTCTTGTTATTAACTTCTATACTGTACTCCACCATCTCCCCAGCAATGTACAGGAAAAACTGGAGACTAAGCCACAGGCTGGGAGTAGGCCAGAGAAAAGCAAGACACAACACGCCAAAGATGTCAGAAGAGGACATTAACACATAACAGCAGTTAATGGGGGCTCAAGAGTGAAAAGAACAAAACTTGCTAACGATTCTAAACAAAAATCTGTCAATACAGTCACAGCAAGAGATCCTAAAAGAATGGCGCTGTGCAAGTGAACCAGTCTGGGAATTCGGTGCTTGCTGAAAGGAGCACAGTGACAGAAGACACAAAAGCTGGAAAGGCTTCACTGAGGCCCCCTGTGTAAGCCACATTCTGACTCAGCAATACTTGCTTATGGAGTGTGGCACTTAACTCAAACTGCCTGTCTCAAAGGGAGGGCCCCAGATAGCATGGAAGTTACTTCCTAATGCAGTTTCTTTTCACTGCTTTCCATAGCAGGAAAAAAGGGGAAAAGATCACCCAAGGTTGTTGAATTCTCTTTCAGATGGAAAGGGAAAACAAACAAACAAACAAACAAACATGTTCTTTGTTAAGTAATAGAACTGCAAGGAAGAAAGTAGAAGAAACTGTAGTCCTGGCCAGCCCTATGTGTGGCAGACTAAAGTGGTCTCTTAGTCTCTGTCTTATTATCCACACCTTGGGAAATACCCTCCTCTTCAGTAAAAGTCCTTTAACTTTCTCATAACCCACAAAAAAATGCAGAAAGGCCAGCATTCATGTGGTTACATTACATATGATTAAAATAGGCAAAATGACTTTCTCTCTTGCTGGCTGTGTTTCTCTCATGCTGCCATGTTGTCAAGCTGCCTAATGATAGAGCTATGTAAGGGCAATTTCTGGCTGCCAGCAAGAAATGGAGGTGCTCAGTCTAAAAACCCACAAGGACCAGAATTCAGTCAACCACCTGAGCTTAAAAGTAAATACTTCCCCAGCCAACTACAGCTAAAACATGCTAATACCATCATGCAACATTTCTCAAGTTGCCTGACTATCACGCTCAGACTTCTGACCAAGCCATGGGATAATCTGTGAATTGAATAGGCTGCAAAATCTGTGCTACCCTTACTGTCAAGCAGAGATAAACAATAGTGCAGATGGGAAATGAGCTACCTGCCCCTGATGGCATTACTTCCTGCTGATAGAGAACAGGAAAGGAAGAGGAAAGCCCAAGGGTCAGCATCTGGGAGATGATCCTAAAATAGGCTGCTTTCTCTTATGAATGACCTGTTTCCTTCCTTTTTTTTTAACTAAATGTTAACTAGGGAAGGAAAAAAAGCAGCTGGCACAGAAGCTTGTATAAGCAGGTCTATTCCACTCCAGTATATATCTCTATTCCTAAATTGATCAGTTTACTCAACACATATTTCTATGCCTTCTACAACCCCAAAACAATATAGTAGGAGTTGTGTATATGGGTCCTGTCTGGATTTAAGCAAATGACACTAATATTTTCAGCAAAAGTCACCACATCTAAACAAGCAGCCAGTGCAGACTAAACTATTTCCAGTGTTTTGGCGAGGTATTAAGAATGCAGACCAAACTCTGTTTCTCCCAGAAACTTATACATTTAAAATAATTAGCAACTTGTTTTTCTGTCTAATGATATTCCCAGTAAGGCAGCAAAAGGAGTTATCCAAAAGCGTTAAAAGAAACACCATATCTGTCCACAATTCCTATATTTAAAACAAGAATGCTCTCTTTATTATTGTTTGAGAACAAATTTTAAAATAAAAAACAAGTCACATTTTTTTCAAAATAAAGTTAGAAGTAAATTGTTTTTCATAGCAAGTGAAAGAAGCCAGTCATCTGGCGCTCTGAACTATACAGAACAACTGATGAATACATCAGCACTTAGAAGCTTTGGTTTTTCCCTGCAGTCCTGAAGGAAGCAAGGCATTCCCACACTGAGCAAACCCCGAGGTTCGGAGAAGCACTAAGCTACTACTGAGCTAACCTACTACTTAAGTAGTAGGGCTCACCTTTATTTGTTTATTTACTTTGGAGAATTGAACTCAGGACCTGGCGTTTGCCAGGCAACTACGATGCCACTGAGCTATATCACTGGCTGCGGCTCAACTTTAAACACAGGTTGATAGGAGGCAAAGTTTGTGCTTTCACCTCTCTAGGCAATGGGGAAAACCTCTGCAAATGACAAGTGATCAAAATTTAAGTGGAGAAGAGTCTAAACAAAGATTGACAGAGATGTAATGTGATGTCATGTAGTATGATATGCCAGCCCCATTTATTTATTACATAACCTGAAATAACTAATAGGAAAGGAAAGAAGAAAAAAACATGTTGAACAGAGATGACAAATAGCAACTGGGCTACAGAGAAGAGAAAATGCAATGGAAGAAGTAAGAGATCAAGAAATTCTAACCAGAACAGCGTAATTATTTGGGCATTTGGTTATGGACTATGTCTAGACTAGTGGTCAGCATATATTTTTTGTGAAGGACTGGATAGTAAATACTTAAACTTTTTCCAGCATGTGGGACTTCTGTACATGTTCAACTCTGCCATGACAATGTGAAAACAGCCAGAGAGAATACTCAAATGAATGAGCAGGGCTGTGTCGCACCCTTAAAAACACAAAAGAAAAGAGACACTGACAAATGCAGGTCTGGGGCCAGGGCAAGCAGCTCAGTGGTGAAGCACTTGACCAGCTTGTTCCAGGCCCTCAGTTCTATCCTCTGCACTGCAAAAACAAAAACCAAACAAAACAAACAAAACCCCCAAAACAATAAAAACAGGTCTTATGCCAGATTTAGCCTAATGGCTGTAGTTGACTAACCCATGACCTCCATGGGAAACTCATAACATAAAACAGCAAAGAAAGATGCTGCAGCCTGAGTTTAAAAACTGTGGGAACATTACAGCCACTCTGCTGGCCACGAGTACCAGGAGGCATGCTATGTCCACAGTGCATAGGCCAGAGTATGCTCAACACAGTCTCATGATGAGAAACGATGAATTTGTTCAGTGTATGCTTATCCAAAATTAACATTTACAGAGCCAATCTGTATAACATTTTGCAGGCTCTGACTCATACACCTGTGAAACCCTGTCTTACCACACATTTTACATGGATGATTATGGGGAAAAAATCACCCAAATGTTCCAAAAGTAACTAAGAAAACTGTCACGAACAAAGACATGAACCCTAATCTCTGTCTCTGACAGTTGCTCTGCCTTAAAAACTCGCCTTGAACATTCCTAACTTCTTATTTGGGCATCAATCCAAGAAAGTTCTCTCAAATGTCCCAGACAAGGTTAAGACACTTGTGACAATGACATCTTTCTATGACACCTATTCTTATGACAATGAACTCCATTATTCTCAGTATCCATGTAATTCTCTGTGTAAGTACCGCGCACTAACCAATCGCGCCCCTGGAACTCCAGCCATGTAACTGTTTGTTCAGTGTCAGCATCTCTACTAGATAACAGACTTCCAAAAAGCTGCTCTGTTCAAAACCCAGGTTCAAAACTGTCAAGAACAGAGGAATAAATAGAAGGCTTGAGTATTTGAAAATGACCCTCAGTTTAAAGATTACATGGGTTGTGAAAACCAATGAAGTATGCTCTTACACAGCATTTTAGATCTATCTACATCACAGTCAAGACGATAAAGCCAGTGGAAGAGGCCATATCTAACTGCCAATAGGTAAACTGTCCCTAGATCTATAGAGTAAGAGCAGGCATCATCAAGATGGTTCAAGTACAAGTCACAAAGGCATTTTTCCCTGCTATACCACTAAAAAGAGAGATCAAGAAAAGCAGCTTTAGTTCATGATAAAACTTGTATTTTCCCAGGTCTAGTGTACTTAAAGACATTTGGCTGGTTAAATTTAAAACATATATCTGTACAATTTCTTTAAGACACCTTTTTTCTAATTTTAATTAAATTAAAGAATTCTGTGATTTAAATACACATAGCATGTACAAATGCAAACATTCACATATATATATATATAATTGTTTGAATTAAGCTAGAGAAGTAGTTTATAAAACATATATATACTGTACTATGATCCAGCTTTGAAAATTAAAACAGAAGAATGACTAAAAGGATATATGCCCACTCAAAGCGGTTGTTCCTCGTAGAAGTATTCAAGTTATAGTAATTTAATTTTCTTCCTTTTCATTTACGAATATTTTCTTCATTTCATATCACAAACACATTTTTGCAAAGACACTTTTTTAAAGTTTGAAGCTAATTCAAATTAAAAAACTGCTGATTACACAATACTTCAAAAATGTTTCAACGAAACTTTATATATACAGAAAAAGAAACCAGGCATTGCTATTACTATTTAGCATAGTATTGCTGGGAACATTTTTTTAAATGTTAACCCTCCTTCAATGTTCCCCTATGGCTACCAATACTTTAGTGATGACATATCTCCCACAATGAGTATCAGCAGACAAAAGCAAAATAGTACCAATGATGAGGGTGTTAATTTTCATTTCTAACTACATTCCTACTTTTCCTGTGGCATGACATATTTTAAGATGGCCTAGTTTTTCTTGTTTGTGGACTCTGAAATCTGAAGTAATATACCTGGTGGATTTTACCCACCAAACTGCATCATCTGTGGTAAGTGTTATGGTTGATACATTGTGTCACCTTGGGCAGTATAGAGGTTTGGCTGAGTGACTCAGCAGTTCTGCAACTTGGGGTAAAAAGGAGATGCCCTAACCCTTCTGGAATGTTGTTTATTGTGTTAATTTGAGAAGTTTTGAAGGTAAAAGTAACAAAGACAAGAAGAAACTTCAAAAGTGAGAGATTTCTTAAATGCTGTTTTTAATAAGTCATAAATTTGGAATGATAAAGTAATTACTTGAATTTCAATTCATTTGGGTAACCTGTATCAACCTGTGCCTAAATTAGAGAGAGTAATAAATTTCCCATTTTAGGTGTGCTCTCATCTTCTATTTCTTTTCCTAAGTACTAATTATGTTATAAATGCTATCCTACATTTATATAATGTTCCACTGCCCAGCAACAACAGCTTCTTCTATTAGAAATGAGTGGAAAAAATTTTGAAACTCCAAGTAGAAACAAAGTCCAACATCTCTTTATAAATGACTGAAACAAATTACACAAAACAAATTCTTTAGTTTTGTGATGGTCATGTTGCCCTCTATCCAATAATAGAAACTATGGACAAATATAAAAATTCAACTTTTTGAAGGCACTGGAGAACAACTAAAACCTGGCAGAAAGTCCACAGTCTCAAAGAAAGTAAGTACACTACATGATATTTTGCATTTGTATGCCTATCCTGTGAGAGTACAACCAACTCTGTGTCACAGCAGATGGAACTCAAGCATAAAACCTGGTCCTGTGGCTTCAGCATACCAGAAACCTGAGGAAGAAAATCCCAGAAAAGGAGGAATAAGGGAGGATGAAGTCCAGAATTTGAAATTAAACTCTATAGTCCTTGACTAAACCCATAAACACTCAAACACTAGGACTTAAAAAAGTGACAGATTCTAACAGCTGCCACTGCAAACAGCACAGAAAGCACTATCATATATACTATACTGAACATGTTAAGTTATATAATGCCCTCAAGGAAAAGGGTTGACTGTGTTTTATGAAATTAACGATGTACTTCTAAGTATATGCACAAAAGAAATGGACCTCAGAGCCATGTCTACTTGGATGAAATAAGAGCAATAGCCAATCTTGTAGAACAAGGGTTGACAGACAACAGTGCTGAGCCAAACCTGGCCACGACTACTTTTGTAAGTAATACTTTATTGAGACATTAAAAAAGAAATGAAAACACGTTCACTATGAGATATCCACTTATGTACACAGTGGTGATATTTACAGTAGCTCACCCAAATGTCCATCAGCAGGTGAACAGACGATTTACACCATGGAATACTGAGGTAAGAGGTTAGGGCTAGGGCAAAACAGATAAACCAAGTCTGCTGGTCACAGAGACCCAGGGCACATGCACAGAACACAGGACCCAGGGTAAGTGCAGATCCTGAGCACTGTACATGGAATCAACGAGAAAGTGCCATCTTCAAGGTCGTCACTTACACTGGGCACAAAACCAACTGAAACTTCCATAGGATGGCCTGAATCTGATCCCCACCCAGGGAGCTTCTGCTAGCACAAGGGTCCCAGATGCCTTATCCGTGTGAGGGAGGAACAATCTAAGAGTTCCAGATACAAAAAAGCCCTGTCATTATCCTCACAGTCCTCACTCTGCAGAGTGCACTTCTTTTCCACCTTCAATAAATATGTATTTTTGTGCCTTTTTTGTGTGTCATGTCCAATTCTTTGTTCACAACATGAAGAATCAGGAAAGAATTTCCTCGAGACTTAAAAGACAGTAACAATACTACTTAGCCACACACAAAGAAACAAATCTACTGACTCAAACAAAGCAAGTATAAATTCAAAACACACCATTAAGTAGAGCAAAAGAAGCCTGACACAGAGCACTTACACTTAGAATCACTACATGTTTGAAGTTCTGGAAGTAGCAACATCTGCTGATAAAAATCACAGAATTTCACTCCCAGTGAGATAATTAAAAATCAATATAAGATAACTTTCTGGGATGGTAGAAATGTTCTCTATCTTGACAGAAAGGCTGGTTTTCTGATCTGTTCAAATCAGCACAGTGTAAATTAGTGTGTAAATGATACCCACATTTAAAATCAGATCATAAAAAAATCTCTAAATGAGTTCCAGAGGAAATAGAACCTCTCACAGATCGAATTATTCTCTTCTTATCATCCTAGGAAAGTATGTGTTCAGTTTATTCAGACCACTGTGGACCACCACACCCAATCAAAGCAAAGGAAAAAGAACTGTCCCCTTCCTATCAAAACACTCTTTTAAAATTTATTCCAACCCAGAGGAATTGAAAGCTATCTGTCCTTGTAGGTTAAAGGTCACTTTAACCTTTAACCTACACAAGAGGAAAAAGACCCTAAAAGAAAAAATAAAACTTATGTTCTAGCATCATTTTCATTTTAAAATGTTTATTAAAATTGTGTTGTATTCCATATAAGATGGTAAACAGATAAATAAAAAAAAAATTACACTTTGTTGTGAAGTAGCTCTCAATCTGGTAAAACAGACACAGGCAAACAATTACAATAAAGTGTAAATAAGGGCTACAGGTGTAGCTCTGAGTTACAGCACTAGCTAGCACGGGCGAGGCCCTGAGTTCAATCCCTAGCATTACAAATGAACAACAAAAACAGGTAAACAATACTCTTGACTATAAATTTAAGATGTCACTTAGGATAAATATATCATTTCTTTTCCCTCCAAAATGGTAACATTTACTACTGATAAAAAATAGATAAGAAGCAAATATAACAAACTCAGTTTTTTCTTTTGAAGGACATAATAAGAAAGAAACCCTTAGTCTAGTAACAATCTCCATATAGCCGTGTTTATTGATTCAGGGTAAAATAACCAATAGTCTCTTTATATTTATTTATTTTTAATTGACAAATAATATATACTTATCATGTATAAAATATTGCTTTGCTACACCTATATTTATACCATGAAATGACTGCAGTGACCTATTTACAATATGCATTATCTGTTACCAGTACATTATTAACTGGAGTCACCATGCTGTACAATAGATCTCTTGTCCTTTTATATTTTTGAGATGGGATTTTACCATGGCTGACCTGGAACTCCCATTCCCACACTCCTCTTTAGAGAAAACTGTTCCATCCACAGCAAAAAGATTAGGCAGCTGTGTTTTACACATCCTTCCAACACCTTCTATCCCTAGTCCCAAGGCTGGTTGCACTGGGGCAGGTTCCTATGCCCAGTAAGTCTGAGGACTGGCTGGGAAATGGTACACACACCTCAGCATGAATACACAAGAAACTCTCTTTCTTAGTAATCTCAACTGTGATACAAGTGCATTCCCTTCTGTATTTCCTCAGTCGTTTTTGTACTAGCAGAAATGAAGATAACTTTATATTATACAGCATCCAGTGCAAATTCCCTACTATCTTATCTATAATTTGGTATTTCCTTTAATGTTTTTGTGTTAACTAATGTGAAGATAACTATGTAATACAACATCCAGTTCTAATTCCCTACTATATTCTGTATAACTTTGT
>PVLD010010909.1:0-31419 GCA_004027595.1 Dinomys branickii | reverse complement strand
AAAAAAAAAAATACACACAAAATAGTAACTAAGCATAAAAACAAAAGAAATTAAAAATCTCTACCTGAATTGTATTGTTTTTCTTCATCAGTCTTCCTTCCAATCTAGGAGAAAATAAATAAATTAAAGTGCGTTTTTCATGAAATGAACTGCTTATAAGAAAACACCTGCCAAGCATAGGGGTATAGCCCTATAATCCCAGCACTCAGAAAGCTGAAGCAGGAGGATTGCCACCAGTTTGAAACCAGCATGGGTTAGACAGAGAGAGTTCAATCCAGGCTGAGCTATACAACGAGACCCTCCCTGTTTTTTTTTTTTTTTAAAAACAAAAACCTAAGTAAAAGCCAAATCCTACTCATTTTTGTTATTTATGGGGGAAGGAATGTCCTTTTCCAATTTACCAGCTTATTTGCGCCTATCCTAGTATTCAGAATGAATAGCTATTACACCAAACCAAGCAGAAGCAAGCATGTAAATCCAGTGCCAAAAAGAAAAAAAATTATACACAATACCTAACAGCATAATCTGGACTTTTAAATCAGGTATTTTTATAAATTATCCCCCTCCGTTCAGACAAATAACTGCTAATTTAATAAATAATTTCTCAGACTGTAAGAATTATAATTCTAGGGTAAAAAGGAAAGAGCAAACTGTCTACATTTTCACTTTTACCAAAAACCAATTAATAACAAGCTACGCAGAATAATTATAGACCACATACACGGGCATATGATCAAAGGAATTACAGATAGAATTAATCCACTTTACACTAATGGCTTAAAAATCTTCCTGTTTTTATTTCATGAAAGATTTTCACAACTAAAATATGACCCTTCATAGATCTGTGAATATTTAACTATAATATATATACATGTGAATTAGGATACTACAGAAAAGGGGCAGATACCTTTTTAAAGCTAATAAACATTTTTGTCTGTTACATATACACAGAAAAACCAAAAACCTTGAATAGCTTAGTACATTTTTCTAAGGTAAACACGTAACTACCACTCTCCCAAAAGGTCACTATCACCCTGACTTCAAATACCACACGTTAGTCTTGTCTGTTGGCAAGGTTATTTGAGTATCATTATTACTCTGAGACCTATCTGACAAAAATCACTGTATTTGGACAAAGCGAAACACTTTAAAGAAAGAAAAGCAAGTACTGGCTGGCTGTAAGTAACGTCACTTCAGAGAGATGACACTGTGCCTGAGGAAGGCGTTTTGGCTGGCTGGTTGTTTGAGGTCAATGTCCCAGTTCTACGGAGAGCATAGAAGCTGTTTTGTTACAGGAATGGAAGGGAAGGGCCTTCCTCTTGTCCAGGATAAATGTGCTGCTGGGCCTAGATGGGGAAGGTAGGAGCAGAGGGAACAGACAGAGGCAGAGGGAGTTTGGCCTCACTTCTATGGGGCTAAAACACTCTTTAAAATAAAGATACTAAGTTGTATATGTAGAAGCTGGACTAAGTTACAAATGCAGTATTTCACCTGCCCTTCCAATTCCTATGAGGGCTGTCTTGCTCCTCCCAGCCAATCGGTAAGGGCAGTCTCAAAGCAGCAATATGATATCTCAAGTTAACAGCAGGTGAAGCAAATTCATTCCCCTTGAAAGTTTGCATTCATGGGTAGAGACACTACAAACAAAATGAGAAATGTTCACAGAAACAAAGCCATGTGACTAGATGTAGAATATGTTGTGCTATCTCTATCCGAAAATCATTTAAAGAAATCAAGTTTTCAGGATCCAAGATTGTCTAAATTATCAAAACAATCAAATGGTTTTGTCACTCATGCAGTAGCCATTTATCTTTCTGTATCTCGAAGGAAAGGTTTCGGCAGAAACCCTTACACTTCCCACGCTGTACTGTTCTGACATGCTAACTGCTTTTACTGAACTCTATGGCTTCCCTCTGCAACAAGCAGATATCAGAAGAACAGGATGTCCCTAGGAGCAGTCACAGACATACAGAGACAAGCTGTGACCAGAGTCACTGAGGAATCCATAAAAATGGCACCTCCCAAGGGCATGCCAAACCTGCACGAATCGTTTTAATTTCTGTCCTAAGTACTTTCGCAAAGTAGGGGCCAAAGGGGAACACAGTTCATAAAGGGAACAAAAGAAGGGAGAGACAGAGATAGAGGCAGGGGCATAGAGGAAAAAACAGAGAAGGGGGCTGGGAGAAAGCGGGAGGGAGAGGGGGAGAGAGAGTAGAGAGACAGAGACTTCCTTTTCAAAATAACATTGCAGGTGTTCCTCCCACTGGGGTCATAGGGTGGGGAGGAAAGAGTGAGTGGGCAAGAGGCGCTGGTGACTGCCAGAGGAAAGCAGCTACAAGGAGGAGCGGGCTATAGGCCGTGAAGTCCCAGCTGACCAAAGCTGGTCTCACCCCGTGGCAGCCCCAACGGTACTCCAGGAGGACCGTGATGCCTTGCTACTGGGAATGCAGACAAGTCTGGCCATGAGCCCCAGTTTAAATCAATAGTTTTTCTTCCTGAACAAGAAATTAAAATGCTGGAGGAACTTTTTAAACTGCAAGCGAAGTTGTTCTGATTTGCTTCAAAGACTGACAGCCCAGAGTGGAGCGACGAGGCACCAGTGAAGTCCAGCTCCCGATGCATAAGGGTAAGGGGACCATCCGCCGCCCCCCCCAGGAGGGACAGGACCGCCCTACAGACCTGCACCAACCCTCTATCACGCCCAGGATGGAGCTAGAGCCAAATGCCAGAGGCGACCCTGGCCAGTGAGTACCCCAAGCCAGAGCTGCTTGCCATCCACTTTCTAAATGCTAAGAATACACAAAAATTTAGAACGAAGTTGGAAGAATGCAGGAAAGAGACTGAAGAGAGAGCGGTTAAAAAAAAGACTGGGCAAAACTGATAATGATGAAAAGGCAGCTGGAAAGCTGGCTCTCTGTGAAGGAGGAGAGCAAGGGCCCTGGAGAGGAGACCAGAGAGAGGGGGAAGGGCAGCGAGTCCTCTTCATGGCTCTACTTTTCCTTCCTTTTTCTCTTCCTTTTCAAGTTATGCCCTCCTCCTTCTTTTTGTTTTATTTTTAATTCTGTTTTGTTCCTACAGGGACTGCATATAAAGAACTGAATTCCAACATTCAGGCCAGTTTTTTGTTTTGTTTTTGTAAGTTTTTACTCTATGGAAGATGACTTCAGAAAATCTATTCCTGGGTCATGAAAAAGTACTGTGCTGTGTGACCTTTCTTTTGCATAGTGGGAACATTTATAGTCATCAAAAATAGTGCATAAAAAAATGGATTTGAAACCTGGAAAAAGAAGATAATACAGCGAAGACCTATAGCTAAAAAGGTTTTCCTGTAATCTCACTGGTAAAATACCACAATGACAGTAAATATGATTGTCAGACAGAGTAACATTTACATTTAATGCTATAACAAAATCAATGTGAAGGGTGAGAAAAGAAATATGCAAACACTGGGCTCAGAGGCTGTGTAACTTGCCCAACGTCAAAAACTAGTCCAAAACTGCAGTTTGAGAAGATGGGAAAGGGTTTCATTGACTTTTATCTATACAATATCTCTAGGGTACAGTGTTGAAATGACTGCACTGGTTTAAGTGATGAATGTATGTACCCCAGTCTGTTTCTCTCTCAGATCACTGAATGACCCTCTCACTACTTGCTACTTTCACGCTGTTTTTGCTGTCCTCCTAGGAAAAGGACATTGACATTCCTTCCTTCTGTGATATGAAACGTTCTTGTGAGGAAGAGGATCTAAGATAGGAAACATAAACAGGCCTGGATGAACAGACTCCATGGGTTACAATAACTGTGGAAGGTGCTGAGAGCATGGTGGCCTTCCTTACATGGTATCCAACACAGGGGATGCACAGGAAAAGCTGCAGACATGCTTTTGCAGAGGACATATTCCATGAAGATGCACGAGGTTCTTTCTGAGACTACAGGAGTAGGCCGGTTAACTGTTATATCGGGCACTATTCAGTTTCCAGCTTTGGCTCTCATGCTTCAATTAGCAATAAGAACAGGTGGGAAATTAAGTCAGTGACATTCGGGGTAGAAGACAGGCTAAGGGACCCTTCTAGTCTCAAAAATTTCAATATAGCAATATACTTAGTCCTATGTGTTCACTATTTGTGACTTGCTCTCAAGAAAAACATGATGGGGGCTGGGGATATAGCTCAGTGGAATAAGCGCTTGCCTAGCAAGTGTAGGGTCCTGAGTTCGATCCCCAGTACCACAAAAAAAAAAAAAAAAAAAAAAAAAGAAAAACATGATGGAGGAAAAGAAGGTTCCTAAGAAATAAGCTGAAGAAAGAAAAGATCAAAGTTCACAAAATTAAAGACACAACTTCCCACTTAACAAGTTGATGTCTGTATGCTTGTTGGATCCTTCAACTTTGGGGTAAATCTAATTAACTGACCCATAGGCACTGGCTGCCCAGAAGCACCCCCGAGAAATAGAGCTGGAATTCACTGCCACTATGCCTGATGGACACAGGTCAGCTTAGACAGCCCCATCCTAATCCCTTTAGGACAGTTTAATTCTTTCTTCTCAGGGAAAAATAGAGTGCAATTAGACATGAATATTACAGAGAGACAAGTAATAGCACAATATCAATTTAATTATGTTTTCTATTAAAACCATACTCTGTTAGAATAATAACCACTGAAAACTTTCTTATTCTTACTCATAAATGGCATGCTATGCAAATTATAGCTTGGATTAAGAGAATTCAAAATCCGAAGTAGAAAGTTTGTGTTTTTTTCCTTTAACATCTAGTTCTCAATAAAGGCAGTTTAACTGGACTTCTCCTTCCTTTCTTCTGCTTGGAGAAGAGACTTTCTATCCTTTACAAGGTGCTGAAACGCTCTGGACTGTTCTTCAGCTTTGGGGACTACAAGTCACAGCTGCCTACTGGAGTCACCCACAACCTACATGCCTTTCCTGCCAGCAGCTGGTGCTGGCTCTCTTCATGAAGAAGGACTTTCCACTACCTCAGAGGGTCATGGTAATCTACCCTTCACTACACTGCACTCTTTTTTCTTCCAGATTGAAGGAACTCAAGGAGTAAACTGAACACCATTTCCCATGCTTCCTCAGATCTGTCAGAATTCACAGTCAGTCATGATTCTCTTGGGTAAGCCATAAAGCTCTTGTCTCTGAGGAGCTTGGCTCGGTATAAAAGAAAATATAAATAAGTAAATAAATAAATAATCATCTATTGAATACCTTGAGAGTTTAGCAACCTATTAACTTGTCTCTGAAATGGACATTTGAATGGAGGAGTTTAGAAGGACCTAGAAGAAAAAGTCAAGTCTACTAAACTGTGGGCCCTAAATAAGAAATTTAGGGAAAGAAATCCAGAAAAATACACCACACCACACAGCAAAGGAGGCAGTTACTTCAAAATTAATAAAGAGTAAAAGCAACTGTGGTTCAGGAAATGGTGAGATAAATTCATGGGAACAAAACAAACTTTAGGTAGAAGCCTAGAAACTAAGTCTAGTTTGGGATATAATATCAGAGCAAACAAATGGGCCTCTTCCCACCAGGAGTAATCAAGAGCCAAAGAAAAAAAGGCCCTTTATCCCCTCATTCAACAAACATTTACTATGCCAGGGGTGATGCCACTGAGGTAAACAGCAGTATCAACAAACACAACCACTTCCCCACTAGGGGCCAGACCCTACTGCTGGACATTTTGTGTATATCATTTGAAGCCATGATACAAGGTTGTGGTACCAGCAAATATTCTCCTAGGTTCACTGAAGAGACCTAGGGTATATGGACACAGAACAGGATCATTCAAACAAAAAGAGTTTTTTGTTTAAATTAACTCTTCAAATTACATTTCCCTCCCCAGTGACAAATCTCAATTCCTACCATACTTTTTGCACGCTTCCCACCAGTGCCTGAGGTTCCTCCTAGAAATTTAACTGAGAAAAATCACAAAATGAGAATATAATTTTCTAACATCACAGTCTTTTTATTAAGGGACCTTACCTCCCCTTAATGGAAGTTGCTTTTAAATTCCTACCCATATATGTGCTAAAATGATCTTTCTCTGAGGCATTTAATCACAGGTTCTAGAGGGCAAGTCATACTCTCTGGGCTTATACAGTGACAGACTTTGGTAAGCACTCAAGGAGAAAACAACATATTTCTGTTTCCAGTTATATCAAATCCAGCTTCTCAGTACACCAGGAGGACCCGCCCTCACCTTCCAAGTTAAGTCATTATTTTTGGCACCGAACCAGCACCTATCTCAGGAGATGAATGCGCTGTAGGTCTCCCCTTCCGCAGTTCCCTATAATATCCTCTCCACCCTGTTTCCCACCCTGTTAATCCATAGACATTACCTGGTTTAGAAAGAGCAATGAAAACAGAATCTCAAAGATAGAAGGACTATACAAATAATCTTTTCTGACTTAATAAAATTTTCTTCTCAAAAAATTACATGTATACCCAAGAAGTTTTGGCTTGGTTATGTAATTATCATGACATTATATTTGAATATAATGTAGCTTCCATTTTATGGACTTACTCTGCTATTAAAAAATTTTTAATCAAAATAGGGTTTAAAAACTATTAATCATTTTAAAGAACAGTGTTTTATACTATGTCTAACCAGCTGTAGTCAATGTAGCTTCCACTCAAACAGTACCACTATCTCACGAAGCTCACAGCATAAGTTACTTCATATCCCAAACAGGATCTATATGGTTCAGCATTTAATAATTACTTTGAAAACAAATCTAAGTGTCTTGATTTTTTGAATCTGGATTCTTTTTAGATATGGAGAAGAATAGGTGTTTACTGGAAAATTAAAGAAACTTGTAGAACAATGAATACTTTCTAAGTTAAAACACTTTAAAAGAACATTCAGCATGAATCATCAAAACAAGTTATCATAATAAACTGCAAGTCACAACAGCTATCTTTTGTTTCTAAGAGGAAAAATTTAGAAAATATGAGATAGAATAAGAAACTCTTAAGTTTACCCAACATAAAAATAAGAGATTTGATCAAAACATACAGTGAATGTTTAAATGATTATAATAAAAGACACGTTCATCTCCCTCAGAACAAACGCCCACACACACTCAGAGCACACTGTCCCATCAGCACTGTCCCTTTCCAAAGCCGTTTTGGAAGTCCTCTTTTGTGTCCTTTCCCGGCTGCCTTCCTGTCCGGAATCAGTTCAAACTGTTCACAGCACTTTCTGTCCAGTGAAAACACTACAACGTGTCCTCATCCACCTTATTCACTGGTGCCGGCGTCCTGTGAGTTTTGGCTCTTCTTCAAAGGCAAACGGTCCCTGAAAAGTTAACATTTTGAACGAATTCAAGACATGATGGCTATGACAGCACAGCTGAGGAGAGTGCTGAAAGAGGGTTTCTAATACCTACTTGGGTGTGCACGCCTGTAATCCCAGCACCCGGCAGGCTGAGGCAGGAGGGTCGCCTCAAGTTCAAGGCCATTCAGGGCTACATAGTGAGTCCCAAGAGAAAGATAAAAAGAAAGAGGATCCACAACTGCTCCAGGAAGTGGCAAGAACATGTGTGTTTGAAGTGGGGGGAGTGTTTTGAGAGAGATTAATGGCACTGTGCCCTTTATTACAATAAGTTTTTAAAATGTAACTATTCACTATATTTCCTGACCATATCGTATGGATTAGAATATAAAACCCAAGGGCTGGGGATAGAGCTCAGGGGTGAAATGCTTGTCTAACAGGAGCAAAGCCCAGAATCCAATCCATAATATAACCAAAATATTTTTAAACAGTGAGTCAGATTAAGGAAAATGTTTTTAACTAAAAATCACCTAATTTATTGAAACTAGATTTACAGTATGACTATTTCCCGGTATCTCTTTACCTTTACCGCTCCTTGAGTACTCTGCCACACCCTCAACCCAGTGGCCTTTAACTGCTCTTTTATAATAAAAGACACGTTCATCTCCCTCAGAACAAACGTCCCGCACACACTCAGAGCACACTGTCCCATCAGCGCTGTCCCTTTCCAAAGCCATTTTGGAAGTCCTCTTTTGTGTCCTTTCCCAGTTGCCTTCCTGTCCGGAATCCGTTCAAACTGTTCACAGTCCAGTCACCGGACGGGACCTCACACATACAGCCTAGCAGACTGAAAAACCAAAAGCAAGAAACTACGGGAAGCTGCCAGTGAGGTGCCGGGGTGAAAAGCCAAGAAGGCCGAGCCAGCCACAGGAAGCAAGAAGCGGGCTGGGACGGTTCCTAGTCTGCGGTCCCTCCTTACCTCCTACCCTCTCTAGAGTGAAATTCATTTGGCTTTTGCAATCAAAACAAAAAGCAACAAAGCTTATGACAGCAATCTACGTTAAATTTTTATTAAGTGACTTAACTACTGTCATGTTTAGTTATAACTATCTTTTTTTTAACTGACTGGAGGAAACAGCTTATATATCAGGAAGAAAACTGGGTCAAATGTACTTTTTATTATTTATCAATCTCTCTCGTTTGGACTTCAAGTCTCTTACTGTGAATCCATTTATGAGAAGCTCTCTAAATTCTTTTCCATAGTTTATAATCTCAGCACAGGAAGTCTCTGATGTATTAGTATTTCCCTCTCAGACAATGGAGAACAGTATTTAAGCAGTGCTGGAAAACATTCTCTACAATGCAGGCTAGTATGTGTAAAACTCTCATTCTATTCATAATTAGAACAAATTCTCCTATCAAAATGAGTCAGGTTCTACACCATCTCATTTTAATTATCTGTGCACAGGATATCAGAATTTCTCATACTGCTTGATTGTTCTATTTTTCATTAAAAGCAGTTTTGCTCAGTGTCTTGCTTCTTCTGTCATTCAAAGAAACTAAGAAACAGACTATTACTCAATTAGAGAAAATATTAAGGTCAAAAGTAGTGCTGCAACCTGAACCACAGTATTTTCAACACTCTGCAACACAAAGGGGATGGTAAACACCTGTCCTGAATATTCTTCTTAATCAGGTTTCAAGATAAATTAAGAGTACTTATCTCAGATCTAAAACTTTAGTTAATGAATGAAACTGGTCAAAAAGTGTTTAAAATTTTAAAGGATGTCGGGAAAAACTGTACAAGCCTAGTAGGTGTGCTAGACATTAGCTAGAGGAGCTTCTGGGGGGTGATCTGAGTCACTGGGGCTAAGCATCTCTGACTGGCTTTCTGTTTCCCTGGCAATAGTTCCAAATAACATGTGTCCATAGCAATGTAAATAAACTTTGTCCAGTAGAAATACCTCGAAGAAAGATAACCCTAAATATAATATTTTCTTATTCTATTTTGGGAGCTGTTGATAATTTCAATATACTTGGTTTTTTTCCCTAGATCTTCAAAACCGCCTTTAAATTCCCTATTAGCTAAATAAAATAAAATCTTTGATGTATGTTCTTTTCATATCTACATGCAATACTTAATTTTTTGAAAATTATTCTTTAGTAATGACTGTTCATTTTTAAATTCATCCCATTCGAACACCTAGAAAAGCATTTACTGGAGTTATAGCAAATATATAAATGTATAACCCATCAAGCTAAAACTATCTGGTTCATGTTATCTGGAAGCCAAATCCTTGCATTACACAGTGAGAAGAGTGATAATGAGCAGACGGCAGTGACCTACACAGCGAAGCGAGTTTTGGTCTCAGTCTGCTATATTCCCTACGGAGTAACAACTGATAAACTCCAATATACAGATGTATATACATATGCGCTTCTTAATGAACACAATGGGTATAATACAAAAATTCAACTAAATGTATGCAGAAGGTGGTAGGTGGGTACATGTTACATGCATAAAAACATATCTAAAAATATGCTCAGACCCATGTAATAAAGACAGGTGGACCCCCAGAAACTGAAGCAAGGCCACTTATTACAAAAACAATAATCTTGATTCAATGTGATGCTCTTGTCCTTAGTTTTCTGAACTGAATAGCTATATATCTGAACTAGCAAAGCAAACCACATATTTACAGGAAAAACATTCAGATCCTTCAGAAGTTTAAGCCTTATGGGCTTGTGATTCCCTAATAAGAATCCTGAGAAGACTTCATTTAGAATTACTAGTATTATGGACTCTAAGGCAAGATGGGGCCAAAAGATTTCTCTTTACAGAAACACTGAGTAAGAGGTCAACTGTATCATTCATTTCTCCAAATAAGAACATCCATCAACTGAAAATCAACATAGGAGTTTCTTAATGAATAAAAAACACATTTACACAAAGGATTTACACAGTAGCAATCAGAAAGACTCTTGCAAGTAACAAGTCCCCTACTAAGAGTCAAAGTGGGGTTTATTTATTTATTTTTTAAAGTATGATTTAAACAGTAATTTTCAAGGCTACAATCATCTGTTCAACTAAATAATTCCAAGTTTTATGCATATGTAAAACTACCCAGGTGCAACTTTACTTAGGTAAACACTTAATATTACCTTTTACTGACTGGCTCAGGAACCACTTAGACCACAAAGATCCCCTCCTGCTCTTCCTCCTCTTCGGTTCTCATGCTTTCCAACCATCGAACATCCCCCACCCCCACTTCAGTCTCTAGGTATCAGGCACAGTTCACCGAAACCCCTTCTTTAGCTGCAATTACCTTTGTTTCTTTGCCCCAGAATTTCAGGACCCTGAATACATTAAGGACACTAACGCATGACCTCTTGCTTCTCAGAACCTCAAAGAAACTAAGCTGATTGACTTAGCTTGGCTCTTGGATGACAGTCCATCTAGGCTAGTCAAAGGCAGGGACAAAGAGTACCTTATCAACTCAGGTATAGGAGCACAGGCCTATAATCTCAGCCCTATGGAAGGTTGAGGCAGGATGACCTCAAATTCATTAGGGACTTACCAAGATCTTGTCTCAAAATAAAAAATAAAAAGGGCTGGAGGGCTCAGTGCAAAGGCCTTGGTGTTGATCCCCAGGACAAAACCAAACCCTGCTGGCTAGAAGAATTGGAAGATATGAAGAAAGAACTGCCCAAGAATCATTCACCTACTCAGTTATTGCCCTAATATCGTACATCTCCATGCTTGAGGAAGTGATAACCACAGGGTACAAAGCATGGTGACCCTTAGGAGGCTTTTGCATTAAAGCAAGTCTTCGAACGCCTCAGCTATGTAACAATGTACTTGGAGATACAACTGTCCAGGTAGTAAAAAAGCAACTTTCTGATGTGAATTTTTAACTTTCTCTTTACTATTTGAAGTCTATTTAGAAAATCAGAGCTCATAGGCAAGAAAAATTACAAATAACCTTATCCCTCAGTAAGAAGCATGTGTGACTCCAACTTCTTGCCAGCCTTTTAGCATCCCCCTGGAAGAGGGTCTTTAATTTGCTGCTGTTGGGCATACAGTGCTAAATAAATGCTTGATTACTTTCTGTGTGATTTCTGTACACTTGCTTACATACTTCTGCACATTTTGTAAATTTTTAATATTTCTACCTTTTATTTTTTGCATATTTCTTATTTTATAAATTTATAAATTTACTTTGGAACGTTAGGACTATATATACTCCTTCATTTTTTTCATGTTATACTATGTGGACACATCTTTAGGATATTAAATTACTGAATATTCTACATTTTTCCCCTGCCATCACCTTCTCCTGAGAGCTGGCTGGCTCACTGATCTACAGCAAGTTGGCTTATTCTTCCTAAAAGAGTTGCTCAGGTTCACTATAAAACTTTCAAAAACATGGTTGGCTTTTAACAAATTAAAGGCATATATGCACATAATTTTCTAAGTTGTTTCCACCAAAAGAATACCCGAATCTTTTTATATCTCCTTAAATAATAACATTTGTAGCATGTTTCCTGATTTTTTTCAACCAAGAGCCCCACAGAACATTTTGTAAATGGTGTTCATGAGTTGAGGTTATGATTAAAAATATCAACTGTTATAATGTACCCCAGTTGTGGGTATAGACAATCATACACAAGTCAAAATGTACAACTTTAGGAGATGCCCTAAATCTGCTGTGCTTGCTTTATTTAACAAATCCCCTAATATCAGACTTAGAAATCAGAAATCTCTCCCTTATGACAGTAAAAGAGAAATAAAATAGCTAGTTTAGATACAAAGTAAGTTAATAATTCAAACTATCCCTAATGACATTCTCATTCTTTATACAAGAATAAAAAGGAGAAGGAGGAGAATTATTTTCCTGTTATGTTAATCTAGGTGACTTCAAAACAATCTTTATGACTTCTGAACCACTAATGAAAGGTCTATTTCATCAGCTTCAATGAACTTCTTTCCCTGTTACTAAGAAATTCATATCCCTCAACATGTTTAAATCTGTATTAAGGGATTTGGAGGCGGTTTACTCTGATACTAGCAAATTCTCTCCCATCATTCATCAGAAGTCATTTCTGCATTGGTCATAACTTCCCCAAGATCTGTAGCTGTTTTGTTTGGTTTGGTTTAGTTTTTTGTTTTTTGAGGCAGGGTCTCACTATGTGGTTCAGGCTGGTCCTGAACTCACTATGCAGCCCAGGCTGGCCTTGAACTCTTGGTTATCCTCTTGCCTCAGCCTCCAGAGTGCTGGGATTATAGGTATATACCACAATACCCAGTCAGCTATGTGGCTTAAATGATTAACTATGATGCAAAATTTAGCCCCAGAAATTACATGAGATTAAAAATATTTTCTAAGAAGACATCATCATTCAGTGAACTTACTTGCAGAATGGACCAACTTCTTCATTAAATTTATTCCCCCCCAAACATTTCATATTCAATAGGCACAATATTAAACAAATGAGGCTTATACGGTTAGCCAAAGAGAAGGTAAATTTACCAAAACTAACTTCTAACCTGCTATCAATTGGAAATGAAAGTTGCTCAGTTATCTAAGAGAATATAAGCAAGTAACCTGTTTAAATTATCTTTAACTAAAGGTACAAAAAGGGTATGGAAACTATCAGCACCATAAACCACAGGCCAATCAACAAATTTTCTGAAACACAGTTCTTCTCAAATGGTAACATTTTTCATTCACCAAATCTTAGGGATAAGGATGTAGCTCAGCGGCAGAAGGTGATCCTAAGTATCACAGAAAGCTACCCAGGAGGCTCAAACAAGAGATCACAACTTGGAGGACAGCATGGACAACTTAGTGGGAGTGTCTCAAAAAGGACTGGGGATATAGCTCTATACTCCCAGGTTTAATGCTCAGTACTATGAACAAAAAATAAATTAATTAATTTTTAAAAAATCATTCCCTCCATGGGAACCCTCAGGATTAGAACAAGTAACATTATTCAGTCTGCCTTAATCTACTTAAATTCTGGGGGAGACTGAATCCCAAACACCTGCTAGGATAAAACTGACAAGTCTCACATAGACAACTAGTTCTGACAGCATTATAAAGCTGCTTAAGACTATGTTTGAAATGCCTTTTCTAAAATAGCCACAAACTTGTTGTGAAGCTTCATGGTGTGCTGTTCCAACTCAACTATGCTGATCCTCTCAATGTCTCCCTCTGAAAGGTCAAAATCACTCACTAGAGAATAAACATGATTTAGTCAAATATGGACATTTGCCTGAGGCAAACTGATTCCAGCCTTGGGCTCAGAGATAGAGGCTCAGTCCAGTCAAGTACCAACTCAGTTTTCTTTGAAAAGGCCTTTGTCCTCTCCGGACCTTGGGAGGGTGGGTTAAATCTGTAAAATAGAGTTAGTGAGATGTTATATCTCATCTGTAAGTCTGGATTAAAATGATTTGCATTTATAATCTATTTCCAATTAGGTGTAAGAGTTGGGTTAATGACTACTAATTTTAAAGGAAGCAATATAGAATAATGTTAAGAGACAAGCTTTGAAATTAAAAAATGTAAGTATGACATCTACTAAAGATAATTAAAACTCCAAGGTGGCATTTCTAGATGATATACACAGTGTATTACTGGCATGTAGTGGGTAGGTTCCAGGGAAATAAACATCCTGAAATGTGTCGGACAGGCCCACACAGGGCCTGCTTTAAGTGACATCTGTGAGCAGATCTGAAGAATCTGGGCTTTGGACCCAATGGCTTCTCATTTGCTGTGTAACCTTTAATGATCTGTGTTTAAGTCATTTAATTCTGAGTTTCAAGTTCCTAAATGGAAATATAGGAATAAAATTACAAACCTCAAAGTATTGTGGAGATTAACATACAAGGACACAGTGTGGGCTTTGGATCAAATCCTGACTCTATAACCTAACAAGGATGGGTCCTTGTTTGCTCAGCTGCACGTTTCCACATGCCTTTATCAGGCAAGAAAATTTCAAGCAATTTGATACGTAGTGGCAAAATACATGTTAGCTAGTGTTACTATTGTACATGCCTCACCATTTTGGGTGCTCTGAACTAGGTGGCCAACCCCCAGCTGATGCTGAGGCTCCCCTGGGCCCCACACTGAACTGAAAGGACCCAGGAACCATGTACCCTGTTCTCAGCTGACATCACTCTTGCTCCTAAGTTCTCCATAGCACAGGACAACACAGGTGACAAAAAATATACTGACCTTTGAAGAAGAGACTAACCTGGGAGAGGAGTTTCATTCAGGACTGAACTGATACCCTACTACAGAGATGGGAAGAGACAGCCCTGGGAGACAGCTTTGGAGAGGGATCTCCTGAGACCCTCTGGGAGGCCTGGGCTCACACCATGAAGGTCATGAGGCCTTTTCTGCTGCTGAAGGCCAGGTGTGGAGGATGTTAAGTGTCAGGGGGGCTTGCCTGAAGAAAGCAATATGTAGTCTAGTGGTGTATGTGAGTCTGCCTCTGCTGCCGTGATCCAGCAGAA
The DNA here is from genome assembly GCA_004027595.1 of Dinomys branickii. Lineage (NCBI taxonomy): Eukaryota > Metazoa > Chordata > Mammalia > Rodentia > Dinomyidae > Dinomys > Dinomys branickii. The sequence goes on along the minus strand of PVLD010010909.1, from coordinate 16,615 downwards.
ATAGATGGTGTGAATGATGATAGGTGGCTTAACTGTCTTAACTAAAACCATAGCCCATGAGTGATTAGCAGTGTTCGTCAATATCCAGTTGCCAGTTGAAGCCATTGTTGTCACTGAATTTACTACTGTAACCAAGGTAACATAACAGTGACTAATAAACAGCAAGGGTACTTAAAGAAATAGTTGCAAAACATGAACGTCCACCATACGAAAGAATGAGAGCCCATAACAAAGTTCCAAACAGAAATCTAGGAGATAGAAAACACAAAGTATGGGTAGCATAAGCAACCAGTGTGAAAAAAGAGTGTCAGACCTAGAGGACAGAACTACAGTGATCATTTAATGAGATATACCTTAAAAACAACAAGGGGATATGAAAAAGGATCTAGCATCTCAAAGATGACTTAAAGAGAACTAAGACTAATTGGAATTAGTGAATAATCAGAAGACAACACAAAAGACATTTTTAGAAAACATGTTTACACAAGTAATATCAGAAAATTTCCAGGTGTGAAAAAACACTTTTAACATACAGATAAGGGAGGTATCTAGAACCTTAAATAGCTGTAATCAGAAAAAATAAACTACTCCATGCTACATAACAATTAAAATACCAGAAATAAAACATCAATGAATCTATAAAGGAAAATTCATCAGAATCAAACACAACACAAACCTTAAAAGCAAGGAGAGGGGCTGGGGATATAGCTCAGTGGAATAAGTGCTTGCCTAGCGCAAGCGCAGGGTCCTGAGTTCGATCCCCAGTACCACAAAAAAAAATAAATAAAATAAAATAAAAATAAAAATAAAAGCAAGGAGAGCATGGATGAAGTGCTTTAAGCTCTAAAAGAAAACAACTTCCAACTCAGACTGTTACATCTTGCAAAATTAACTTTCAAATTTGATGGAGAAGTAAAATATTTCCCTAATTTAAAAAAATCCAAATAAGTTCATGACCACCAAATAAATACTTCAAAACATTCTCAGAGATATCCTAGGTAATAACGAAGCCAACAATGCCAAAAGACCCAACAAAATGAATACAAAAGGTAGGACTAGCAATTAAGTATAAGGGAAAGTAAGCGAAACAATAATAGGAAATTACTACACTGATAGGCATAAGTCAATACCTATGAATTATAACTATCAATGTAAATGGGCTCAACTTCCCAATCAAAAGACACAGATTAGTAGAATGTATCAAGACACAAAATACAATGGTATGCTATATAGAAGAAGCACATTTAACACAAGCTAAATTTACAGATTAAAAATCAAAGGATGGAAAACAATATTCCATGTAAAGGGAAGCCCAAAACAAGCAGGAATAGGTATCCTATTTTCTGACAAAATGTATTTCAAACCAAAGCTGATCAAAAGAGGCAAAGAAGGATATTACTTATTGGTTAATGAAACTATTCAACACAAAGAAGTAACAATTATAAACATATGTGCACCAAACCATGGCACTCCCAATGTCTTAATAAACAAAATCTAATGGATACAAAATACCAGATAAACAACACTACAATTATAGTGAATTATCTTAATATCTCACTATCAAAAATAGATCAACTAAACAAACAAAAAATCAACAAAGAAATACTGCAGTTGACCCAAACCTTCAAATAAATGACTTTAATATATATACACAGAGTACTAAGAGCATTCCATCCAACAACAGACTATACATTCTTGTCAGCCCATACTGGTAACTTCTCCAAAATAGACCACATACTAGCTAATAAAGTATGCCTAAATAAATGCAAAAGAATCAAAATTTTACCATGCATATTACTGGATCACAGCAAAAGAAACCACAGAAACTGTGCAAACATCTAAAAATTAAACAACACACTCTTCAATAATCAACAGGCTATAAATGAAATTCAGAAAGCAAGAAAAGACAGTTCCTAGAATTAAATGATACTGCCAGCATAACATGCCAGAACTTATGGGACACAATGAAAGCAGTCCTGTGGGGGAAGCTTATAGCAGTGAATGACCACATCAGACAAACAAAAAAGGACCAAATAAATAACATAATGATGCATCTCAAGGTAACAGAAAAACAAAAACAATCCAAATTCAGAGCTTGTACAAGGAAGGGAATTATAAAGATCAGAGCAAAAATTAATAATATGGAGGCTAAGAAAACAATACAAAGAATAATTGGAGAGTTGGTTCTTTGGAAGAATAAAATGGACAAACGTTTAGCCTATCTGACCAAAAAAGGAGGAAAGAAAAGACACAAATTAAAGCAATTAGAAATGAAAAAGGTGAGCCAGTGCACACCTGTAATTCCAGCATTCAGGAGGCTGAGACAGGAGGATTGTTGCAAGTTCAAGATCAGCCAGGGCTACAAAGTGAGCTCAAGGCCAGCCTGAACTACATAGCGAGACCCTGTCTCAAAGACAAAAAGAAAAAAAAAGAAATGAAAAAAGTGAAATAACAATAGACACTGCCAAAATCCAGTAGCAACAACTTCACAAACGTATATGCCGAATAAGTGAACAACACAGAAGCAGAGATTCTTACATACATATGATTTGCCAAAATTGAACTTAAAATCTTGAACAATCCAGTAACAGGCAATGAATTTGAAACCATTAAAAATAAAAATTAAAAAAACAAACACTACCAACAGGACCTGATGGATCCACAGCCAAATCCTACAAGAACTTCAGGGAAGATCTAACATCAACATTCCTCAATGTTTTTAATGAAATTGAGAAGTCCGGAGTACTTCCAAAACCATTCTTTGAAGCTAACATTACCCTGATCAGAAAAGGAACCAACCAAAAAAGGACAACTACAGGCAGTTTCTCTAGTGAACATAGATGTAAAGATCCTTAACAAGATACTCGCAAACATTATGCAACAAATCATCAAAAATCTCACATACCATGATCAAGTAGGATTCATCCCAGGGACACAAGGTCAGTTCATCATTACAAATCAACAAATGTAATTTACTATACAAACATAAACAACAAAAATTAGATAACGAACAGGGTGTGGTAGCACACACCTATCATCATAACACTTGTCCTAACACTGGGGGGGGGGGGGCAAGGAGATCCCCTTGCAAGTTTGAGGCCAGCCTGGGGCTCAAAGTGAGTTCAAGGCCAGTCTGAACTGCACAGCTAGATCTTGTCAGGGGAAAAAAAACAAAAGACAAAAAAACCTTACAAAGACTAAGTATAAAAGTTACTGCCAACATCATATTAAATGGGAAAAAAACCTCTCATCCAAAATCAGGAAGTCCGTTACCACTGCTCCTGTTCAGCACAATCCTCAAAACATTAGCCAGAGTAATTAGGCAAGAGAAATAAATAAAAGGGATACATATAAGAAAGGACAAAGCTAAAATATCATTATTTGCAGATGACATGATCATTTACTTACAAGACCCAAAAAAACTCTGCCAAAAGACTCCTAGAATTGGTAACTAAATTCTACAGTGTGGCAGGATACAAAACAAACAAAAAAATCAATAGCATTCCTATACACTAATAATGAACTCACTGAAAAAGAAATTAGGAAAACAATACCATTCACAATAGCACCAAAAAATTTAAATGTTAGGTATTAATCTAGCTAAGACAGTGAACAACCTCTATAATGAAAATTACATCACTCTGAAGAAGGAAATTGAGGAAGACATCAGAAAATGGAAAGATATGCTGTTTACTAATAGGCAAAACCAAAATAATGAAAATGGCTGTATTTTCAAAACTGATTTATAGATTTAATGCAATCTCAAGAAAAATACCAATGTCATTTTTCACAAAGTTAGAGAAAAGAATCCTAAAATGTACATGGAATCAGAAAAGACCCCAAATAGCAAAAGCAAAGTAGGTGGCATCCCAGTCCCAAACTTGAAGGTATATTATAAAGCTGCAATGATTAAGCATGGTACTGGCACAAAAATATGCATGTGGATCAATAGAAGAGAATGGAAGAAACAACCCTAGGCACATACAGCTATTTGATCTTTGATAAAGGAGCAAAAATCATACCCAGAAGATAGCCTCTTCAATAAATGGTGCTAGGAAAATAGGATAGCTACATGCAACAGATAGTCTAGACTCACATATCTCATTAAGCACTAAACTAAAATCAAAATGGATTAAAGATCTAAATGTTAAAACAAATATTTAATCTTCTGGAAGATAAAATAGGTACAACTCTTGAAAATATAGGCATAGTCAAGGACTTTCTGAACAGAAACCCAGTAACATAAGAAATAATACCAAGAATAATACCAAATAATACCAAATGACACCACAGCAAAAAGCTTCTGCACAGCAAAGGAAACAACCAGTAAAATGACAAACTACAAAATGGGACACTTTTTTCCAGCTATTCCACAGAGAATTAACATCAAGAATATATAAAGAACTTTAAAAAATTAGAGCCCTAAAATAAAAGATAGAATCAAAAAATGGGCAACCAAAATGAATGGATACTTCTCAGAGGAAGTACAAATGGCCAATAAATCGATGAAAAAGTTGTTAATCATCACTGACCATCAGAGAAATGCAAATTAACACTATACTGAGATACCATCCTACCCCAGAAAGAATAGTGATCATCAAAAAAACTAACAAATGCTGGCGAAGATGTGGGGAAAAGGAACTCTTCTATGCTGTTGGTAGAAATATGAACTAGTACAACCAGTATGAAAATCAGTGTGGAGATTCCTCAAAAAACTAAACACAGAAATTCTATTTGATCTTGCTACCCCCTTAAGATATCTTCCCAAAAGAGTTAAAATCAGCATATTACAGGGACATATGTGACCTGTGCTTTGTATCAGCATGGTTTACAACAGCTAGATCTTACAAACAGTGTATGTCCATTAATAGATAAATGGACAGAGAAACATAGTGTTTATACACAATGGAGTACTATGCTGCCATATAGAAAGATAAATATAGAAAGATAATTTCTGTTCAGAAAGCCCTTGACTATGGAGTACTATGCTGCCATATAGAAAGATAGGAAAAGTTCAAATATTTCCCAAATTACATAGTTTCATATATATATATATATATATATATATATATATGCTAATTTGTTTTATTTGTTTCATTACTATGTCTCAGTATAGTGCTAATTTGCATTTCTCTGATGGTCAGTGATGATAAGTAACTTTTTCATCTATTTATTGTTATTTTATGTTATCTGTTTCTTCTTTGTAAGAATTTTTTGGCCTATCTCTTATACTCTGAGTAACTACTTTGAAGATAATGACACAGTGTATTAATTTGTTAGTCTTTATTTTTATTATGAAATTGTTCTATTTTTTCATAAAATTAAAAAAATCTAAAAAAAAATAATGGATGTTCCCACTCCATGGCCTCTCCAAACTATGTTGTGGAGCCTAGATACCACTTTAAAAAGCTTAATAACTATTCTCATCTCAAATAAACTGAAAAGAACAATGTGTAAACAGGAGTGGAGTTTAGTGATATTAACTGACATTTCAACCAACTATCTTTCAAAAGGCATCTGAAAGCTGATGTTTAAAAAAATATACTACAGTGACTTATGAATGAGTTCCATTCTGCAAGAATGTTCCTATGTTATGAGTCTTACACAAACTCTTACACAGTACATCTATGAAAGATTGCAATCTGAATGTATGTAAGTTGGGGACTTATTGTAATAGGATTAACTAATGCAGTGCAGTACACACAGAGGATTCCAGGTGTGCCCAACAATATATTTTTAACGATTTTTTTTTTTTTTTGGCGGTACTGGGGATCGAACTCAGGACCCTGCGCTTGCTAGGCAGGCGCTTATTCCACTGAGCTATATCCCCAGCTCAACAATATAATTAATAGTCTAGAGGATTAACTAGCAACGCCCTGCTTCTAAACTCCACGTTAAATGATGACATATCTATGCCAAGAACAACCGAATCCAGAGCCAGTTTCTTTAAACACCCTTAAGAGCCTCCCACTACAATGACACTTTGGAAAGATGGTGAAAACTTTTGTTTGCAGAAATACATTGAAATTCCTAAGAAATTTAAGGCCCACACTACCAGATTAGTTCACACACAGGAATGTAGGGGAAAATGTCTCATGAACAGGTGACACACATTACAGGTGAAAACTAAAGCAACACAGTACATTAACTACAACCAGCTACAGATTCTCTGAGGCCTACAACTTCCCACTAAGAGACACTCAGTCCTTGTTTCAAGGATCACAAAGTTCCTCGTGCAGTAAAATAAATGGTCCCCATGCTTATCCTGGATACCTCGCAGTTCCTGAATTTCAGTGGGGTGTCTCAGAGATCCGAATCCAGACTGACATGTCTGTTGGGGGGGGATTTACTGATTAAACTATACCTCCATAAAATCAAATTTAGCTTAAATACCTCAATTTTAGGAGAAAAATATTTAAATAGAATGTGAGGTATTTAATCAGCACTTTTCCATAAATGTAAACAGGATAGAAAACTTGTCAAGTTAACATCTATTAGATGACTGGTCACTTATGGAATAGATACTCAAACCCAGCTATACAAAGCCCAGTATAGTAAGTTGTGCAAAATTTTTAAATACAAACATATTTTGAGAGAGAAGTGCATTCTAAGATATTCTGAGGCAGAGTGAAATAATGAATATAAGAATATCCCTCTCAAAATTGTGCATAAAGGCTTTGATAAGGTCTAAAGAGGGGCTGGTTAAGAAAATTCTGGTCATTTCATGTATTAATTTTTGCTGCCATGAAAACAAATGATAGAGCTTTGTATGGCTGATAATGAAATCACCTCCAGTAAAAATTATAAAAAGGAAAAGAGCAAAGTTTGAAGCAGTATGTATATTATACACAAACCACATTTGGATCTGCACAAACATTTATGGAAGAATGCATCAGAAAACTGAAACTTCCTCTGGGGAACAGAGGAAAGAATCAGGTAAAAGGGAGGCTTTTCACTTTATGTATCCTACGTTGCTTAGGGAACTTAAAGGCTATGTGTATACATTTTATTTTTAATTTAAAAACAATTTCTCTTTAATAAAAGAGCAGGTGTTCCCTACCTGTCAGTTTTCCTTTACTGCCAAATCTAATGCATGACATGACAAGCACACTGCAGGCATACACTGCAGATAGCTGCTTCTCTGCAACCACCATTCCTAAATTTAAGTAAATCAGGAAAACGCTTGGCAGTGAGCTTGTAGGAATCAAGCCTACAAAACACCTTAAAGGTCATTTTTGTAATCAAGTACAAATAATGCTTTAATGACTCTAAATGTCTTGTTGCCTTTAAGATTAAGCAGGTTGCTGTACCAACCACACTACCTTGTATAAAGTAAACATCACAAAAAGTACTCTGTAGGTTGGCGGCTATTCCTTATACCCTAGCCAAATGCCTAGCAGCCTTGTTGAATCTGTCCACATCAGTAAATTTCAATATACAGCTTACTTGCGACACAGAACCTCACTGTGTCCTCTGGCACCACCCTTCCACAATGGCCACTACTCAGCCACTATTACCACCAAACACCACCAGGAAAAGCAACAAGCAAATGCTTCCAACAGACTTCTTCAACTCAACCCATTCCAGCTACAAAGCATAGCAGGTGTTATATCTCAAGAAGAAACAGAAATGGCCAGAGCTACCCCAAGGCTTACCCATCCCAGGTTAAAGATAACTTCTAGGCCTCCGTGTACCTCATTCCAGGCAATCATCTGGCCGGGGATAATACAAACAGCTCCTCCCTGAGCCTGGCTACAAACCCAAATCCATTCATCCATCCACAGCATAAACTGTGTTAACTTGGGCACACTGCATAGCCTCTCTAATCCTGGGGAAAGCAGTCCTCATTTGCAAAATGGAGTCTGTAATGCCAATGCTTATATGTCACAGAGCTGCAGTGTGGATAAGGCATGTGAAGCCTTTCGTATGCCCCCCTGCGTGTCAACTGGGTCACCATCATCTGTAGGCTGAACTTGTAGCTGCTTCCTTTTTGATCTCTCAAACTCCACTCCATAGTAAAAGTGACCTTAAAGGGACTAGGGTAAAGTGAGTCTATTTACCCACCCTTACAAACAATGAAAAGTGACACCAGTTCCCCCTGTCATTAGAACGAGGTCCGGAGTCCTCCATGCAAACCTTTCCAGGTCTCATTTTAACTATTATTAACCAGAGGGGCTTCGGCTCCACTCACACCGTTCCCCTGAATTAAGGTGGTCTCTGGCCAGATGTCCGGGCCCCCTTTCTCACACCTCCACACTCTCCAGTACGCACAGCAAGCTAAGAAACACGCTGTCCACTGGAGCATGAACTCCACCCACTGATGCACTGCTGCACAGCTCCCGCATCTACAGACTATGAGACACACAGGAACCCACCTTTTCAATGACTAAAATTCGTACACCTCTGAAAGTGTTAATGCTCAAGGGCAAGGGTGAGCTTCGCAATTAGAGCATGCTGACCACTGCCACGTGACGCTGAATGGAACCGGTGAGGTTCTAAAGATCAGCCAACAGCCAAGGGAGGACTGGTTAAATCCTACACCCTTCAGTTGGCCAGTTCAGATGCGATGATTCATCCCCCTACCACCCAACTCTGTACCTGACTCAAATTCAGTACTTCTCATTACGGGTTTTACTTTGGAGATACCTGTTAACCTATCAGAATGTGAGCCCCGAGCGATTTTTCAACCTCTTTCCTCTCAGATTGAGAAAGCTGCTGCTAAAAACACTCAGAGTGAAAATATGCTGACATCAGTCTCCAAGAAAGTCAGTTTCTGAGAAAATTCCCTTCATTTTGAGTTGGACAAGCTAGAGAGCACACATACTTCTAGCAAGTCACAGATTTGACATATAAAACCCAAGATCTCAACAACTTCCCACCACCCTTACTTCTTTGCAAATGACTCTATCTGGATATGCTGGAATAATTCAACTTACAAAATATGCCATGGAATAGAATATCTTTCATCTCTAGAAGACCTCATGGCCAATCCAATGTTTTGCTTTTTTATTTCCTTTTAAAAACTTTCTGTTTTGTGATAAGGTCTCGCTATGTAGTTTAGGCTGATCTTGAATTCACTTGGTATCACAGACTGGCCTCAAATTTAAGTAATCCTCCTGCCTTAGTCTCCCAAATGCTGGGATTACAGGTGTGTGCCATCATGCCCAGCAATTTTTTGTGTTTTTACATGTGTCAAAATACATAATGAAGTCTATCATCTTAGCTATTTTAAGTCTTGGCACTCATACTGTTCTGCAACCATCAAAGCCACCATCTAGCTGTAGTACTTCTTCATTATCCTAAACAGAAATTTTGTACTTATTAAACAACAGTTCCTCATTCTCCTATACCAGGCCCTGGAAACCAGCATACTACTCTCTGTTGCTATGAATGACTCATCTAGCTTCTTCATAGAGGCAGCTGTCCTTTTATGACTTATGTCACTTAGCATAATATCTTCAAATTTATCCATGGTATAATCTGTGGTCAAATTTTCCTTCCTACCCAGGTATGGTGGTACATGCCTATAATCAGGGGGCCAAGGCAGGACTGTCTTAAGTTTGAAACCAGCCTGGTCTACAAAGTCATTTAAGGCCTGCCTGAACTACAGTTTATAGCAAGACCCTATCTGAAAAAAACAACAAAATTTTTCCTTCCTTTAAAAGGATAAATAAATATTCTATGACACATGGCAAGTTGGTTTATCTATTCACCCTTCAGAGGTTGCTTCTACTTCTCATCTATCAAGAGTAACAGTGCCATGAAGATGGGTGTGCAAATATTTCTTGAAGATTCTACCTCCATTCTTTCAGGTACACATCCAGAGGTGGCACTGCTGAACCACATGGTAGTTCTATTTTTAATTTCTGAGGGACTGCCACACTGCTTTCCATAGCAGTAGCACCATTTTATATTCTCACCAACAGCACACAAAGGTACCAAGTTCCACATCCTTGCCAATACCTCTTATTTTTTGTTCTTTACGTTGTAGCCACCCTAGTGGCAATCCTTTATTTTATAAACTTTAAAACCAGTTTCTTAAATTCAACTTTTACTTCATTTATGCAGTTAGCGAAGAATCTGAGAAAATCTGGTTTTCATATTTATGAATACCCACCTTCTGAGAAGCAATTTTAATAAGGGAGCTGATATTTTAAGAAAGAAAGAGAGCCAGTATGGTGGCACATGCCTGTAATCTCAACACTCAGGAGGCTGAGGCAGCAGAATCACCACTAGTTCAAGAGACAACCTAAACTACAGAGTGAAATCCTGTCTCCAAAAAAATTTAAAAAGATAAAGAAGAAAAAAAATTGGAAACAAAGTACATATTCAAATTTGAAATGACCAATTTTGAGGTAAACTATCTTTCCTAAACACAAGTTTCCTCATTTATGAAAGCGAGTTTCAGTAACCCAAACTCAAAAAGTCCTAAGATAAATAAGTAAAATAAATTTGACTTTAAAAAATATCCTTGGGAGAACTCAATTACAAAATTATGTAAATCACTTAGCGTGGAGTCCAACATCAAAGTACCACTAGAAGAATGATAGGTAGCAGTGAGAAGGGCAGTTTCGTTAGCACTGGAATAACACTAAAAGTTAAGTCACAAAAGACCTCATGTCATTGGAGACATGGTATCATTTTCTTACATGAACTTTTTTGCATATATAACTATATAAACATAAATATGATTTCCTAGTGTAGGCAGGGTATCAGAACATAGGCAACAGTAGGAGGGCATAAAATTATATCTTTTTCACTGGCCCTAAATCAAGGCCAGCAGTTTTCTGAAGCTGTTGGTTTCAAGCAGGAGCCTAAAGAGGTATCTTTCCATGGTCTGTTGGCAATTTCAGAACTTTAGAAATATAATGGTCAATTCATTAGAAAGAAACAAATAACTAAATAAATTTTAAGCTAGGTGCTATAATCACAGCCCTTGAGAAGGTGAGACATGAGAATTGCTGTCAGTTTGAGGGCAGCCTAGGCTATGTTAAGTGAGTTTAAGACCAGCCTGTACTGCATAGCAAGACCTGTTTCAAAAAAATAAAAAAAGGCAGTTCTGCTGCAGCTTGCAGAGCCACTGGGTGCACAAAGCCACCGCCGGGCGTGGTCCTGCTATGGAGCATGGCAAACCAGCCACACACTGCATAGTGATGCCGTGGGGGACACGGAGCCACCACAGGACCTGTAGGGCCATGTGGTTCTGCTACACAGGGGTGTACAGAGATACCCCAGGCCCCATTGTCCCACCTCCGCCCCAGGATCCCTCTCCCTCGGCTACCACCTCCAATGCCAGCCCTCCAAGATCCTAGGCATGCAACCTGGAAGAGGAGCAACAGCCACAGGTCAGCAAGAGTGGCCAGGTCAACGACACACTGGAAGACTGAGGCTTGCTACTAATAGGAGCACTGAGAGGGACTCCATACCGCTTGCAAATATGAACTTTGTATCAACCCACACAAACAAGATATACAAAAAATAGCAGTCCTGGCGATTGAGAGATGACAACATACTCTAAGACCTGAGAAACTCCTCCAATTGTTTCCCAAAACTAATAACTAAACTGAGTACACACCCTGAACTACCTCAGTGAGTACAAGTGGGGGACACCATTTATACCCAGCAGCAAGATTCGAAATGAGAATTCAAACCCGCACAAGGAGCAAACAAGACTCCTTCCTGAAAAATAGCTCAGGCAACTACCAAGGCGCAGTAAGAGGAAGAAGAGGAGGAGAAAGAGGGAGTCACCGCTCCATACACACCCTCGGCCCACTCCCTCATTCCTACACTCACAGCTTCAGCTTCGGAAGTCCGTGCTCACAGAAGCCTGTGCTTACGGAAGCTTCCCAACTCGGCAAGAGGAGAGTAAAGTTCCAAGAACTGGGCCAAAACTGGAGTGGAAAATGCCCAGCCTGAAAGGTGACCAGGAAAACAGCAGAGAAGGGTCCTCCTATAGGGTCACCACCAGACACTGGACTGTAACAACATGAGAATGACAAGAGGGAGAGAGGCGGGCTCCCCTGGTATCAGGAAGGTTTAGAAATGAGAATCAAGTCGGGGGGCTCCCTGCAGACTACATGGAGACCCTGAGGTCTTGGACTGAGCCCCAGGAGCACCTCGTTGGGTGGGCCCCTGGAGGTCTGCAGGGGCGATCCCACAGACTCAACCGGGCCTGCGGGAGCACCTCATAGGGGCAGGGCGGAGCCCGGCAGTCCTCGGGGGCGATTCCCAAGACTTGACTGGGCCCAGTGGAGCCCAGTGGTACTCAGGGGCAACCCCACGGACTGGTCCAGGTCCCTGGGAGTGCCTCACTGGGGTGGAGCCTGGCAGTGCTTGGGCACGACCCCAAGAACTCAACTGAGCCCCTGGGAGCACCTCATTTGGGCAGAACCCAGTAGTCTGCAGGGGCGACCCCATGAACTAGTCCGGGTCCCTGAGAGCATCTCACTGGGCCAGAGCCTGGTGGTGCTTAGGGGCAACCCCAAGAACTTGACTGGGTCCCCAGGAGTACCTCACTGGGGCAGAGCACAGTGGTGCTCAGGGGCATCCCCAAGAACTCAACTGGGCCTCCAAGAGTGCCTTGTTGGGGCAGAACCCAGCGGTCTACGGGGACAATCCCATGGACTGGATCGGGTCCCCAGGAGCGCCTTGCTGAGGCAGAACCCAGCAGTGATCAAAGGAGACCGCGAGAACTCGAATGGACTCTTTGGAGTGCCTCGTTTGGACAGAACCTGGCAGTCTGCAGGGGTGACCCTGCAAACTGGTCTGGGAGCACTTTGCTGGGGCAGAGACTGGTGGTGCTCAGGGGCAACCCCGAGAACTCAACCAGGCCTCCAGGAGCACCTCATTGGGGCAGAATCCAGTGGTCTGCAGGGGCAACCCCATGGACTCGATCGGGTCCCCAGGAGTGCCTTGCTGGGGCAGAGCCTGGCAGTGCCCAGGGGTGACTCCGAGAACTCAACTGGACACCCAGGAGTGCCTCGTTGGGGCAGAGCCTGGTGGTCTGCGGGGTTGACCCTGTGAACTTGACCAGACCCCTGGGAGCGCCTCACTGAGGTGGGGCCCAGCTGTCGACAGAGGCGAGCCTGCAGACTGGACTAAACCCCCAAGGGGCTCAAGGGCTTATCAATCAGGTATGACCATAGTGTACTTGGTTCCCTATATATGTACCATCTTTGAGGATGGATACTTTTCCACCTAGTGCCATAGTAATTTGAGTGCACCCATGTTTGTTACAGAATAATTTGAAGCAGCCATGTGCCTCCCCAATGTGAGAGCCCAAGGGAATAAATAAACCAAAAAGTACAGTTATTGTCAGAGGGAAGACGATTGATTGGGTGGGAGAACAAAGGAGATAAGGGTGGAGAAAACTGTATGATTAATCAAACGTGCCATGATTTATAGAACTGAGTAACAATAGTGAAGACATCATTTTGTAATACAGCACCCATTTTTAATTCCCCAATATCTGCTAATTCTGTGTTTCCTTTATCATTTATTCATTATACTGATTTATAACTAAGAAATGCAAAGATAACATTATATAATACAACAGCCATTGCTAATCCACTACTACCTTCTGTATAATTGTGTATTTCCTTCACTGTTTTTGAGATAACAGAGTAACAAATATGAAGATGGTATTATGTAAAACAGCATTCATTGTCAATCCCCTACTATCTTCCCCATGACTTATGTATTTCCTTATTGTTTTTGTGTTATTTAAGTTTATATTCTCTTATCTTTAAAATTAAAAAATTATATTTTTCAGTCAGAAATAGTAGTAACAAGAACTTGTCATGTATTTTAAATTATAAATTAATCTAGCTATAGGGCAAAAGGGTAGAAGATATGAGACAAGACTGTTCTTCATTTTTCTCTTGCTGAATTTAAACACTAATGCCAAATAGCTGCCTTCTAAACATATGGCTTAGGCTTCATTCACACAGTGCATTGAACAGAAAAGCTTTATTTGTTCGACACTGTCCAGTGTCTTCCAGTTGGAATCTATATGTGGCTTCTTGCTGAAAAGTATAAAGTTTGTGGGAAAGCTTACAAATTGTTTAACTCAAATTTCTACCAAGTAACTGTTTCAGTTCTGCTCCTATAAATTTACTAAACATTTATAGTAAAGTATAAAATAGAAAGTTGAAGCAAAAGTTTATGAATATTTCACATATAAACAAATCGAATAAATGGAAATAGATTTTAAAATAAAAACTAGATCAAAAGAATGCTAAATTGTCATCAAAACACTTCAAGACATTTACCTGTGTGTACATCTGGGATTTTTCTGAGCACTTTAAATTTATTAACACTTTTAATTACATAAGGCTTTTGAGTTCCATTAGTATTATAACACATACTAAAATGCTTCTTAAATTTTTGATACATGGTTCAATTCAACTAGATAATGGCCTTAGTTTGGGTGTATTATATTGGGTTTAATCAGGAAACTGCTTCAGTAATTGTTCCTTTAAAATTACTTTTCAATTTCCATAATCGAGGTATATAGACATATAATTCTAAATCTTTCTCTGGCTGTTTGAGATTTCATGGGCGCCAGCAGGGGATGGTGGTGCACTCCTGTAATCCCACCACTTGGGCGGCTGAGGCAGAAGGATTACAAATTTAAGGCCAGCCTGGGTATTAGTAAGATCTTGTCTCAAAAGGGGATGCAGATGAGTGGTTACAGCACCCCTGGGTTCGAACTCCATGACCCTTCAACTCAGACTCTGTAATGGGCAGTGACTTTTAGCACAACATTTTAAGATAGACAAGCCTCAAAATGTGTCTTGAGAAACATCCTGGAGGGATTGTAAAGAGTTAACTTTGCAGTTCTGACTTTGTCCTGGAATTCTTCTCCTTGCCTGAACTGTTAAAGTATATACATTATTATGGCCAGAGCCTGACCTGGTCACATGGTGCAAGGTAAACAACTATGGCCAGGCCTAGACATTCCAATCTATTACCACGGAAACCAAAAATGTATATAAGGTGAGAACAAAGGTAGTTAAGTGCCACATTCTCTGGTCGGGAATGGGGGGCAATGACCAGTCCAAATTGATCCTAAATTAAAATTAATTAAAACTCCATTTGTTGTGAATGAGTTTTTGGATTCCCTGCGGAGTTTGACCCGATTTCTGATTTTTGCCGCAATAATTTGGGGGCTTGCCGGGATACCCCGAGGTGAATTCCTCTTTTGAGGGGGCCCTGGCCTCTGGACCCCTGGCCCTCTCCTGTATGGCTTGGCGCCCCAGCTGAATTCAGCTCTCATCATCCAGAGAAGGCCTGGAGGCTGCGGCTACAAAGAAGGACAAATTGAGTTTCAACCCTCCGACTGGGTAAGATTCTAATTGGCTTATCTTTCTCGAGACTGGGTTCGGGTTGGAGACTGGGTTTGGGACGGGAAGGGCCCTAGGTATTTTGCTGGCTTGTGGCTCTCAGACGTGAGGAGCGGTCTCAAGCAGCAAGGTTTGGTTACCTGGCCCTTGGTATTTTGCTGGCTTGTGGTTCTCAGACGTGTGATGCGGTCTCAAGCAGCAGGACTCACGCCCTCCAGAGCTGGGAGGAAACGTGAGAAAAGCCGCTGGGAGAAGCGGGCTTTTTACCCTCTAAAGGAGGGATTGCGTCTCTCTGGTGTGTGCCGAGAGAAAATCCGGCTTTGTGTTCCAAACCAGTCTCTAATCTAAACTGACAAAACAAGTCGGAGGGGCTAAATTACTTCTCTCGGGATTTTGTTGATTGTCTTGTCCGTCTGTCTGTCTATCTGTTTAAAATGCTTGTTCTGTGTTAACCAGACTGCACTCGCGTCATTCAGTGCGCTCGCATCGTTCAGTGCGCCTGCTTTCTGAGATCACAATAAAATGGGTTACATGAGTTGGGGGGAGCTCTGATCGTACTCCTGCCTTTCCTACCTCTGGCAGCTGTTTACTTAAAAGCTTAACAGGTCCTGACCCTGCAGAGCTGCTCCACAGTGCTGTAATTGCTGCTGTTGTGTGAAGCTGTATCTGCTGTGGAGACTGAGGCGGAGCCTGTAACAGATCCAGATAAAGGAGCAGGATGAGCTGCCGCGCCCCCCCCCCTTAAAACAAACTCCATTTAGATCGTTTTGCTAAAAGTAATATTTGAGTTTCACCTCCCCACCTGGGGTAATTTGTCAACAGATGTTAACTTTGTTTACTTCAGAAGAGAGAAAAACTTTTTAAGGGTGGCTGAGAAACAAATGAGATTAAACATGGGAAAAATCATCAGGCTTTGGAAAGGGCTTCTTTCTGCAGCTCGTCATCCCATTGACCTACGTAAGGGGACAGAGGTGTCACAAGCTGCAGAAATTAAAAGATATTACAGGGATAAACAACCAAAATAAATTAACAAATTGCTAATAATGAGTTTTTGTTTATATGCCTGTTAAATTCCAAAGTACAGGATGAGATCTGCCTGCAGCTTGCAGAGTCACTCCTGTCTGGGGCAAAAAACCCACCCCAATTCTCTTTAAGGAAACAATTGATCTTGTAATGGGAAAAGCTGATATAAAGTTAAAAGGGATAGCTATTGTGCCTAATGTGATTGATGGTAATTGTCAAGATGTAAGTTTTTTACATGTGCCATGGAT